>JAANSM010000546.1:0-26702 GCA_036850725.1 Orchesella villosa | reverse complement strand
AGTGACTGATTGAGTCCTGTACCAGCACAGCATATACCATCATGTATATCATCCACATTCAACCAGCTTACATATTATTTCATTACAATTTGCTGGCTACAAGTCATTATTATTGCAGGCCAAGTTTTTGGCAGTAAAACGCTAATTGTGCGCTCGATTCCGTGACGGGTTAAGAAGTATTAACATACATAAATATATATATTTATATATATATATAAGACAAGACATAACGCACTTTTTGGGGGTACTAGATAAACTTTGACAAAATAAGTGCTTCGAGAAAACACAAAACATAAACAATATTTTATAGAGTTGTTAAGCACCAAAGGATCCCTAAAAACAATTTTTCACCAACTTGCAATTGCAAATCCTTTTCTTAACTCTTTCTCTTTCCTTCTCGCCACACAAAGAAAGGGGTGCACGCTCATCATTATCATCCATCCATCCATCCAAATGTACAAAGTGCAGGATGATGGTGATGATGAAGATGAATGCATAAATCTTACATTATTTTGCAAGCAAACCAGCAGTATTTTTATATAGTTTTGTTTGTGTTAAGAGAACCAAAAGCTGCCTTAAGAAATAACATAATACATTGTACATTCTTCATTTAGCTACTGTCATCTTCTTCGTCGTCAACAACAAAAGTCAAAACATGCACACAAGAAGAAATACGTGAATTTCAGGAATACAACAAGTCGTTAACGTCTACTTCTCACTGAAATGAACAACATGGTTGTAAGTTGTAGCTTGTCTTGTCTTCAGCACACCAGAGAAAAATATATATATATATATGCACATGGCTTTCATTATCCTTTACCCTAATGTAGGTTATGTTTGCAATTGTAGTCATTCATGAGCAGAAGATAAAAGAAGTTTCCAAGTTTCTCTTTCGTAATTCAATTGATAAAAAAGGATTATATACATTTTTCATTGCAATTCAGCACATAATGGCCTATTCACCTAAATCTTTGCTAAATCGCTTTCGTGTACAAACCTAAAAGAAGATGATTATGACAGGAGAACATCCCAAAAAAATTATTATTTAATGTGCTTGAAATGATAAGTATATACAAATGTATGTCTCCTATACATATATGTCATTAGTTGTTACTAATTATTATCCGAAGAATAATATTGCTTCTGTACAAACTGGCATGTCAATTTTGAATACGACATCAGTTATTAACATTATTCATCATCATAATTATGACGAGTCACTGAAAAGCTCAAAAACATCATTGAGAAACTTCCATCTTATCCTTTTAAGCAAACATGAAAATGAAATTTAAAATTTCGACTTCTATATAAAATATATTCTACCATAAAAAATTTCAATTTGCAAACGATGAAATAGCTTTAATTCTAACTCATCAATCTGAAACAAAATTCTATAACGAAAAACGATTAAAAATCAAGTACGTAGAAAGCACCATAACGGGAATGTAACAAAACAAGAGCAGAATGCAAATTTTTTTCTGCCTTACGCACAACTAGTTCGTGGTTCTTTAAAAAAATGATGTTTGTGCTTAACAAACAAAACGATGAAGGAGAAGAAAAAAATTGAATTTAAAAATCGAGCAACCAGAACAGCAACAAGCATCCAATTACGAACCAATTTGCATCTTCCCATTAACCATGCTCGATGTCGTTATCACATTAGGAAAGAGCTTCCTTCCATTCCGCTGCTCTATATACCTTTTTTTACGTTGATGATAGACGTTTAGTTAGTGTGTGCAAAATGTTTTCTCATATTACTCCTCTGGCGCTACACACCGATAGCACAATGAGTTTAAAGGATAATGGGACAAGTAACATCTTCATTCAATATGTTCAAGCTTCATCCAACATTTCAGCTTGAGCGACTTTTAGAAGAATATGGTTGCAGGGTTTTATTTAATATCTATAACATTGCTTCATTATAGGATCAGATTTCAATCACATAGTCAACTTACTCAAAAAACCCATTATTACCAAATCGCTCTTGAAGCCTATATGCATAACTAAATTACTAGCTAGCTTCTCGAAACGGTGAACGGTCTTGTCAATTAAAGGCCATCACCAAAAAAGAAAAACATCTTCATGACATGACATGACGGAATTGTTCGCGATAGCATCGCGCTTAAACTCATTTGCCAAACCAAACTACTACTTCTCTCTACCGATGAAATCGGAAGGTAAAAAGAAGGCCCTATCTTTGAGTCTTTGTCTTATGCAGAGTGTTCTTCTTCTGCAGCTTAACTCATGTTAAATGCATCATGATGATACATACATCATTGCATCATCCCCAATCAGTGCTCCTCTTCTAACAAGCCCATTTTATGCAAATATAAAAAACTTTGCCCCTTTACACGATCGCAATTAGTATAGTAGTTTTGCTCCAAGCCTTCTTCCAGATTNTTTTATGCAAATATAAAAAACTTTGCCCCTTTACACGATCGCAATTAGTATAGTAGTTTTGCTCCAAGCCTTCTTCCAGATTTATCATAACTATTTATAAATATGAGAAAACTTTTTTCTCCTCAGAAATTAAAGTATAGTTCAGCTTCTGAAGCTGACAAAACTCAACTCAAGCATTCCCAGCAACAATGAGAAGGTGAATAAAAATGACTTTGTTCTAAAAGTAACTCAGCACGCCACGCCACACCGCAGTGCAACTCGAAAGCAGTGAGCGAAAGGAAAGTAGCCACTGCATGAGTAGCCCGAGAGAGCAACAGTAGATGCTGATGGTTGTGTTTTGTGTAGCGTTAGCGTAAGCCAACCATTTTTTACAAACAAAGACTTGAAGTGAAAAAGTTACTTGTTTAAAAAAGGGTGAAAAAAGAAGATTGTTCACACGACTCATTTTCACAAGAAATCTACAGGCATTTCAGGCACCATGAATATTCTTATATAAACCCATATATCCATGTTTCTCCATCTGCTCACATGTATGTGGAGTATGTGAAGTATGTACCTGTTCTTAGAATTCTTAGATACGTGGAATATCCTATGAGTATATTCAACGAATGCATTGCATGATACCTACACATGCTCAGAAATCGGAGCCTGTGTCAAACACAAACTATATACGTTCAAAAGCATGAAACTTTTCCTTTGTGCCAACGAAAGTAAGAGTGGAGGAGCAGTTTCAGAGCAGACGATGCAAACAAAGAAAAACTTCCTTGGTGTAACCAGCCAAGCCAAGTCACAGCAAAAGCATTCACCATTCTTCCGTCCTTAATTTGTCTCTCACTACACGAATTTTCTGGAAAAGTGTGACGAGTCCACTGTATGATTCTACTTTTACCCTGAACCAATTATTTTCCTCTTTTTGGATTTATATTCTTTTTTGATGTAGCAAAGTTGACAAGTAGTTTTAAGAACTCATTCGGAGGTCGACGACATGTGAGTTTTCGCCAATTATGAACGCTTGTTATGTTCCAATTAATAAGAATCTTTGATGCGAGTAAGAGAAAAGCGGAAATTGGAAGTAGTCAACTAAAAAAATATCCTTACCTGTTGTTGGTCATAAGGCTGCATAACGTTTGGAGGTGGTTGAGGATGTACAAGATGGTGATTTCCATATGGAGTTGTATCAAAGCCTACTGGAGGACCTGCTTGGGATGAGGGGTCCATCGACATTTCGAACCCGTCCAATGGTCCACCTCCCATGGAATGATGTTGTTGTTGTTGCTGCTGTTGAAGAGCTGAGTGACCATTCAGATTCTGATGCGCTGCTGCAGCTGCCATCATCTGAGCTTGTAATTCTTCCGGACCAACTTGAACAGGTTGACTTTTGTCGTCCTGAGGATGATGTCCGGGTTGCATCTGATGAGGTTGTTGATGGAGCTGTGGGTGATGTGAAAGTTGTGGATGCTGAAGTTGGAGTTGAGGCTGCATGGGATGCTGATGTTGGTGTTGTTGGTGCTGGTGTTGGACGGCAGCTCCCACATCGTCTCCGATTCCATTCTGTACAACTCCATTTTCCACATCCTTTTTGACATCTTTCTTGTCTTTGTCATCCTATAATTATCAAAAAAAGATTGCAACGTTAAGGGATGTAACGTATATATATCACAAAATTAATAGAGTTTTTATAATAATAATAACAAGAAACTTACAATCACGAGATGCCTCATTCGCGCATCCAAATCCTTGGTTGTTGGGGAAGCTCCTAGAACATACTCAACCATTTTAGCCCCAAGGCCTCCAGTCTCATTAGATCTAGGTGAAAGAATTGAGTTTCCATCAGGAAATCCGCCTGGTCGCCTCGTCAGTCCTAATGCTCCTGCAACGTGGTGCTCTGCAAACAAAAAGGAATTATCGTCAATTGTAGGATTTTAGTGTCAGACGATATAAAACTGAATACCTATAAAAAATTCCAGCAATATTAGGTTTTCATGATTGCTGCAGCATAGGTATAAAAACAACCAAATATTGGTTTTTGTTTTCCATTATTTGTGACTAAATCATAACTAACTGTTACTAAATTTATATCAAACAAAGAACACTTCTACTATTATTTAAAATTAAAAGTTCAAAACGTCCAAGAATGTAAATCAGTCAAAACACGATTTTGGAATCTAACTACTTAATTCTTTAGACATGCAAACTTCCAGGTACTATTTGAAGAAACGTGAGCATTCATTTCGACAGCTTATTTACATTTCCTTACAAGATACAATTCATATAAGTTCAAGATTATAGTTTAGTATGCATAAAATATTCGTGTAGCGAAACAAAGCACAGCCTAAAGAAACAAGGAAGTCAACTTTAAGCCAGGGTCCCCATTACAATTTTAGCTAAACTCAACTTCTCTTCTAAAGTTCGAAACCAACTTTCAACTACCAAAAAAATATTCAATTATTTTTTATTACCAGCCGAAGACGGTACAGCGTTGGCATTTTGAGGGGCAATAATAGGAGCAGCCGTCGTTGCGGAATTGCCCCAACCCCAAAGGCCAACCATTGGGGCTGACAAATCTATTATAAACTTTTACCCACTAATTCACAACCAAATCACACAAGGAGCACCAACCTTTTAACGGAGGTGCTCGCAAATTCAAGAAGGACGAAATGCAAATCGCCCTACAAAAGCTAGACTAGACTTGAAAAATCAACAGTTTATGTACAGTAAACCCAGAACAAATTCCTTTGTTCTTCCAGTAGCTTCTACAAATCTACAATTTTTAAGGTACCTATCTCTTTCTCACACACATATACACACGACACACGAACACTACTAAAACTATTTCGCATCTAAACCCAAGCCAGTCACCAACGTCCTATGATATCCAACCAGAATTCGCAATATAATATATGACACATTAACACACATTATTATTACTGAAACCAAGTGATTAGCATTAGCCTATCTCAAATCTCTTTGTGGATCAGAATAAAACTTTTAGAGAGAAAATTATGATTGCAAAATAAATACATATATATATTGCTTGTACAGCAGTACTGGAACACCACTCACTCCACATGAGTTTCAACAACTAAAACATAAGAAGAAAGGGTTGCCTGCTTAAAAACTCAACTACTATATCACTTTATTCCATCTCTCTTTCTATCTCTCTCTTTCTCAGTATAATATGCAAGTCTAATAACGAGAGAAGGATTATTATTACAATATATTCTAAATCCCGACTCCAAAACCTTCTTTTTCTGACACAGTTAGCAACTAAAAAGGAGAGATGTAATGAACACAAAAAAGCATATGTGAAATGTATACAAAAATGAAACAGCTTTTCAGTGTACAATTTAGCAGGAGAGCAATATTCACCCTTCAAGGCTCATCTTCACTTTTTTCTCTCTCTTATCCACCAACACACACCACCACCACCATCACTAGAACCATTTGTGCTCTAAAGCGTTGCATTGTATACAAACTCTCAAAACTCATATAATAATGAGTATCCAGAGGTACTAACAAAGGTTCCCCTAATACTCCTGCTCCTATATTTCCTAGCCCATTCCATGAAAAGAGGATGTTGTCAAAAAAAGTACAAATGCAAACGTGAATATATACATATAATATAGTCTAACAATGCAATGCTAACACAAAACTCTTCTTGCACTAGTTCAGTATGCGGCTCCACTGCTGCTGGAGCCTTTTATGAGTGTGTGCCTGTTTTCATCCCCTTTCTTCACTTTACATTCAGAATGATGCAGTCGCTATATAGCTCAAATATATTTTATGTGTGTGTATCTTTATCTGGTTTATGCGTGTATGTACCTAATACACGTATTTTTCTACCTTCTCTCTTCTCTTCTCTCTTTATATTCCATTCCAGAATACTGCTTGTTCATGACAGTCGCACCGCTGTACTCTTCTCATCCCCCAATTTTAATGTTATGTTCACTTTTCCCTTGTCTACAGAGCATGCATTATGATTAAGCCCACTATATAACAAAATACAAGTCTCTATATACGTCTCTATACATCACACCACACACCACCATCGAACTATTTTATGGCTTTCTCTCTGCATTGGTCTACAACTGGATTGTTGGTGAGCCCTTGCCCAGCAGCCTAAGCAGCCTTTCCTTTTTTTTCTGATCTGGTGAACGAGCGTGTTGTGTTCCTAGTTTCATGTTCCAGCTTTTAGAGCTCTCTCCTTACTGACTTACTACCCCCACCACGTTATAATACTTCGATATTTTTTTAGTGTTTGTCTAGCCTGCAGGTTCAAAAAAATTGTATATATAATGCTCTCAACTATCCTATCCCACTATTCCTGTTTTGAAGGGTCAGTCGTCAGTCTATTTTTTTCAGTTTAAATCTCTGCTCACACTAAATACATCTCTCCACTGTTTTCTGCGTCTTCAAGTGATGATGATGATGACGATGATTCTCCGTCATTATCACCATCAACCCTACATATATACCTTCATGCACATTTGTGACACATGTTTCCTAGCAAGATCTTTAGCCATTGATGATGATGACGATGAGAATGATGTTGGTTTATTTACAGTATGCACATTGCATCTGCTCCTGCTCCTTCTTTCTTCCCCTTTTCCCTTAGTCAACCTTAAAACCGTGCCAGAGGATGCCAACCAGCATTCCAAAAGCTATTAAAATGTTTTTATATTATGCATGCGTGTTGAGTAATATCAATAAAAGAAGAGTTTATATCTTTTTTCTCGACTTTTTAAACCAGATATGTAAATAAACATACAGTGTCATGATCATGATCATCAACCATCAACCCAATATTGAAAATGCAATGAAGTTCATTTTGTGTATGACCTAAAATAAAAACTTTCAATCTTCTCTTCCTTTATGAAACCTTTATGAAAATACGACATGGATAAGACAAGACAACCTCAAGAAGAATGATGTAGCGACGTACGCATTCTATGATAATAATATTCATAATGATTTAATAAAGATTCACCATCCACCTGAAGTTGGAAGAAGAAAGATATACATGCAAACCAAAAAAATCATGTTGTACAATACCCTGAGAATGAGAATCGTAATCGCTGTAGGTTGGAGAAATTGAGCTACTATCATACTCTTGGTCCACTATAAATGAAAACTCCGCCACCACCCTGAAGTTGAGGATGGGGAGTATGTGGAGGATAGTAAAAGGTGCCATGCTGCTGACCCGGAAATTGACCAAAGTTCCCATAATAAGTTGGTGATAAGGAGTCCGCTGTCGCCATCCCGAATCCACTATCAAATTCACAGCAACAAGGTTGAAACTCCGTGTGGGAATTCATGCAGTAGCTACAGATCAACTCGAGCCCGTTCCCATTCGTGCTGCTACTGCTGCTGCCTTCGTAACCCATGCCAATCATGCCTCGGTCTGGTGCCCCATCGATTGGAGTGCTTGTTGTGGTGACGCCACTAAACATTTGCTGTTGCTTGTTCCAGGCCTTGTAAGCCCGTCGAGAGGATCGGCTCCGATTACCCTTCGTGCCGGGAGGAGGGACGATGCCCCCATTATTAGTAGAAGTAGTTGCGGTTGAAAAACCTCTAGTCATTTTTGAATTCTTCTTGTATACAAGTTACTTTTGAAGCACTTTTTTCTTAGGTTATGTTATGTTTTAAAAAATTGTTAAAATACTCGTTCCAAAAACAGCAGTAAAAATAATCAAAGTCACAAGATAAAGTACCCGAATAGCGTGTTTTACTTCGTCAAAAAATGAAAAGTGGATTAACTAAAAAGTTTTCAGTAAAGATCACGTTTCAACAGTCTTCGTGCCGGGAGGAGGGACGATGCCCCCATTATTAGTAGAAGTAGTTGCGGTTGAAAAACCTCTAGTCATTTTTGAATTCTTCTTGTATACAAGTTACGTTTGAAGCACTTTTTGCTTAGGTTATGTTATGTTTTAAAAAATTGTTAAAATACTTGTCCCAAAAACAGCAGTAAAAATAATTAAAGTCACAAGATAAAGTACCCGAATAGCGTGTTTTACTTCGTCAAAAAATGAAAAGTGGATTAACTAAAAAGTTTTCAGTAAAGATCACGTTTCAACAGGACTTATTTGTGTTGTCAACTAAAAATTGAGGAGCTCATTCGGAAATAATAAACTAACGCAAATAATTTGCGAAAATTGTTGGGTTAAAATAATTGTAGATTTTGTGTGTATTTTATCATACAAAATAATGTAAAGTCAAGATATTTATAGTTAAAAAACAAGTTAAAAATGACAGAACGAATAAATGTTTTTATAAAACAAATGGACAAGAAAGTTGAAATATTCTACGAAGCGAAAAATACAACCGGATCCGACAAACTCCTCAAGCACTCTCTGTCTGAGAGGACTCAGGTTTCAAGGGAAATGACCAACGAATGTTAAAAATGGAACCTTAGTTATAATGACATGTCAATATATGTAAATATGTAATAATAATATGGAGCGGTTTTGAAGGAACAAAGAAATTTGAGAACGGTATTGTACATTGCATCCCATATCATATATCCTAAAAGACAAGTGTTATCATGCAAATGCGCTATTAATAGGACATTGTATTGTGGTAATAACCACCACCACCAACCAACCAATGCGCAGTCATATTAGTGAAGATAAAACACAGAGGAATCGATTCGACGACCTCATAAAGGCCACGCAGTACAAGTCAAGTCATTATCCATGTCGTTATGTTATATGAGAACGAGATAAAACAACCAATCCAGACAATTTCTTTAGTAACTTCTACAGAGAATTGCAAAGGAACGACCAGCGAAGGAGAAGAAGAGAACATGATGAACGAGGGGAAGATGCAAGCGACCCAAATGCAAATACAAAAATTTAAATGCTTCAAGTGGTGCCCTGCAATGACTGTAGTGACAAGAGCAGAAGAGGGAGTCCCAAAAAAAAGTTTAAAAAAGAAGATGATGAGAACAACTTCTTTGTTAGAAAAGTCAAAAGCACCTTATCAACCCCACACAAGCACACAATGGAGTCTTGGAAAATGTTTAACAAAAGTGTATATATATACAAGTTTGTGGAGAAGACGACGAACTTCCAATTCTAACCTAAGGTTTGGAATCAGAATCAGTATATACTTATAATATCGTCTTAAGTAGTTAGTGTTAGTCATTCTCATTTTCTTGTTCAACCTTTTATTCTCTTGTGTTTAAGACGCTTTTTCTTATAGCCTTCTTTTATCTTTCCTACTTTCCATAATGTCTCCTTTGTACCAAATAACATGTAGCAGCAACAGTACATATCCCTACTTGAGCTTTTGCTTACAGATTTAAAGCAAAGTTTTGAGAGTCAAGGACATGCATATATATTGTACTTCTCTACTGACTATATACCTTATATATACTATATATTCTTATGTATATTGGATGCACACAAAGACAAAACTTAGTCAAATATAATGGGGCTCTGACTTCACGTCTTTTTATGTCATTTGTACTTTTCAGAAAACAAATAGTAAAAATACAGACGAAGTATTTTTTAAGGGAATAAAAATTTTCTTACCAGCAGTTGTAGACCATGTAGTACTGCGCCACATCCCGTCACCAATGAATTTGTTGTCATCTTTACCTTCCTCCACTTCCCAAAGCTTCTTTGTAGTTAGCTATAGCAAAAGGAGAGAAACAAGATAAAACATGATTAGTACGATATGATATGACATTGCTCATATTATTCAAATCAATAACAAATGTCATAAAGGAAGAAGACGCTTTTTAGTCATCCCACAAATATAATACGCTGACACCCCTGCTGCTGCTGGAGAAGAAAGACTAATAGATAACGCTCAATGTTGAGGTTGAGAGTACCAAACTAATATAAATAAATAATATCCAAAAAAAGAAGATAAGAAATTTCATTTCAAATATGCCAGTCAGATGTAAATCTTTACTGAATGTGATAAGAGAAAATTTTAATAGTAGTTGAAGTTGAAAATGAAATACTTCTTCAGTTTTTACCATATATAATCAAATAGCATAAGCATCAAACGTTTGTATTTTTCCTATTTATCATCAAGTCATGATGCAAACAAAAAAGCAATTGAATATATATGAAGAACATCAAAAGGTGGCAATCCCTCTCCGCTAATTGTAGCTCTAAAGCATTTTACATCTTTTAACAAAACCATTCTAAAAAGACCTTTTTTTTTATCTAANTTTTAACAAAACCATTCTAAAAAGACCTTTTTTTATCTAACCGCCTGCCGCATGATGTTCTAAAAAACTATCATGTACATTGTATTAATAAAATGTGTGTTCTTTTTTTCTTTCTGATACAGTTCATCGTTCCCTTCCTTATGCTCTTGCTCTTTTTCTTTCTCCTGTAAGCTTATTTGTATATTTCGCAGTTTTTTCTGCCATACAAAGAGAAAAATCGCCAGGAGCTTTTCTGACTTCAGCTGAGACAGCGTATATAGCAAAAACTGCTATATATTTTTAATACTTTTACACTTGATGCTTCATAGGTATATTTATGCTCTTAAGAGAAAAAATGCCGGTGCGTCTTACCATGCACGAGTAAAAAGGTGCACACAGCGCACACACACATATCCACATCCACCTTTCAATATTTTAACTACTTTTTTTGCAAAGAACAAAAAAGTTTGCTTGTAATAAGTTCTATCATAAATGTATACTATATATGTTTGAAAGCAGTGTTGGGATAGTTCCCAGCATTTTTTGGAACGTTGAGTACAGACAGTATCTTGAGATATACTGAAAAGTGCAAGCAGAAAAGGTCCATCATCCTATCACTCTTATTATTTTTGACGTGTAGCACTATTCCATGCCATCGTTCTTTGTTCTGACAAGAATAACGACGTTGGACGTTAATATGATGGTGCCATCAAACATTCATATCACCATATCATTTGTATCGATAAGTCGTTGCTAGTGACTTAAGACTTAAAACTATAGCACCAGACTACAACTGCACACTTGAGTAAAAAAAAGTCTAATGCGCCTGTAAAGCACACAAAGACTAGGACCACCACCACCACAACCACATCTACATTCCACATAAAAATCCCGTCGTCATCGTCAGAAAGCATGCATGGAAAACATGATACAGTTGGGCTGAGAAGAAATGCAAATATTATGCTCAGTCTAAAAAGATGAAATGTATTGTAGAATGGACAGGGGAAAACCTTCCTGTAATGATAATAAATATGAAGATGAATACGGTCTAATATCAAACTAAAACCTAGCTAATATGAAACGAATTACGTAGGTAGACTAGCCTCTCTCTACCTGTAATACCTAAACAATGAATAATATGTGCATGCGTGCTGCTTTCTTGCAACTTTGAAGTAAAAGTGGAACTCTCTGGATTGGACCCAATGTATAGCTCATACAGCTTCGAAGATCCTCCTTCTGTCATCCTTCTTCAATGATTCAATGAATTAAAATATACTCTTTTTATAGATTGAGATTTGATACAACATGATGCTAACGGATGTAAGATGTGATCGTACTTATTATTCTTTCATATCGATCTTACTGCTAAGGATAAGTATGATAAAAAGAATGGGGAATATAATAGGATGTAACTTTATGACAATGTTTTATATTCACCACACCGCCATGCTTGCGGCCTTGACAGGAAAATTTCCTTGTTAAAGATTTCAGTAGTTTTAGGAAGAAGAAGAAATAAAATGTTTCTAGTTCAAATAAAATTTGAGCTACGTACGATCAACGATATGACTTATACAACTAACTAAGTTATCAAACAATCTATTCAAATTCAATTGACAGCTTATCATGATAATCATCAAGACGCCAAAATGACTTAAATGACTTTTCCTTTTGAGTAACAATACTTTTGACAAATGGATACAGCGTTAAAATATGCATTCATTTTATCATTTTACTTTCAAATCAGTGTGTCAATGGGTGCGTTTTTAAAATATGAAAAAAAGAGACTTTTCTTTCTCTGCAGAAATATTTAAAAAGGTTAAATACATGAGGATATATTTTCAAACTCCTTTCTTTTACGGAAGGTTTAACGGTTTAAGTTGGTTCGACTGATTTGTCAATACTTCATAGTTTGTAGAAATGAGATGCGTTTGCTTGTAAATCAAGGAAATTGACATTCGGATTACCTTCGAGTTCAAAATGACTAGGAATTGAAACTAGATATGTATCACCAAAATCATAAACTCTGATAATGTCAATCAATTTTAAAAGTTTCAGTTCTTGAAGTCTAATCTGATGCAATGAAAACTAAAAGATTTACTCTAAAGTAAAACGAATCAAGCTCGTGTCTGAAATCAAGGAGACGCAGACGCCACACTTTTTAGGCATTCAATTCAGCATTGCATTATTTATGACAAAATCAATACAGCCCGTGGTACAAGAACTAGGTGAAAGATGAACCGAATCATAATTTGTACTATGTCACACAAATCCTTTAGGATATTTGGCAAGGATCGATTTGACGTACGTATCCTTGATATATTTGCCTTAGGGGCAAAACAACTAACAGTTCATTCATATTTCCAATGATTATTGAGAAATATGGTACCAGAGTGTGTAAGTATCATATAACATTTATTTACAACGAAACATTATTTAAATCAATTTATTTAAATCTATTGCACACGCGCCGCCATGTGTCTATACTACAACGCTTCCTGTTGATCTACAGTTCGACTTTAGACTTAGGACTATTTCAACCTTAGAACGTAGTGACATTAAATTTTTTGAATATAATTTTACCACATCTTCAACCAGCTCCTTCATCCTTAGTTTCTCCAATTGGCTGAGTACTTTTTGAGTGAATGCAAAATTACGATGTTATTTTTTATCCAGTCCCTTTTTAACTGGGGTAGTTTAATCGATTAATGTTTACGTCGCACTCAAAAACAAATATCAATAATGTAATTTCATTCAGTCACGATTTGTGTACAAAAGCGTTAAAGATCAGTAGTGGTATTTACTTCATACGGATTGTAAACTTTTTATCACAACAGTTTTTATAATCTCCCAACGAGAATATTTTCCACTACGACACAAAATCCAAATTTTCTAATACGTTGTCACTATATTCCGTTTGTAAGTCGAATGCACACAATCAGATTTCGTAGGAATTCACTTTATCTTTACGTATATCGTACCATGTAGTGAGTAGCTATCGAATTTTAACTTTTCCTTTCAGCTTTAAAAATATGATTTAACAGTCGACTTCAATAACTACTTGTTCCGGCTCATAAATAAAATTCCGTGGTTTTGAAAATTATACAAAAATGCGGTGAAACTTGCTATATATTCAATATTCTTTCAACGATACTAATCCTACCCTACTTTTATCTTTATACAGAATAATTTGCAAATTAAAAGGTGTAAACTCTTATCTTTAAATCTCTACACAGAAAACTGACAAAACAGAATAATTCTCAGATTAAAAAAAGGTTTTCAGGTAAAAGCAGACGACACAGTTCTTTATATGCGGAGTTGGGGTTAGATTAGAAAATAAAATTATTCTACAATTTTTTACATATATTTTCCAATATTGGTTCTAATCCTACATTCTATACATACCGAAATTATACCTAACAAAAATTTATCACAACTTGTAAAATCTAATTAACTGAATCTAATTCGATGAAATATTCACAGAGAAATTATACAAACGGAGGAATTGTACAGGAATGACTGACGCCGGTCACGATCCTTCCAACAATAGTAATTTTTTCACCATATTTTAAAAGGTACACAGAATGGCAACTCTTTGCTCTGACAGTGAGTATACAAACACACAAAGTAAAAATAATATAATATATGCAAACTTCAAAACATATTCATCCTGATCATCGTCCTCATCACATATATATAGTACTTGTTACGTACATATTATTCAAACTCAAACCAAACCAGCAAAAAAAGCACCTTTTCTCCTTTCCTTCTGCGTAACAACATGAGAGAATTTGTGTACATCAAAATCAAATGATGCAAGTTCTTTTTTAGCTTTAGCAAAGATGATGATCATAATATCATATGCGCATAGACGAGGACGAGATACGTGTGTGTATATATATCGGTATTCGGTTAGTGTTTTTAGGTACATAAAACGAAGCATACGTTGTAAAGTGCATTTACAAAGAAAAAGGTTTGAGTTTGGTGAGAGACTCAATTTTTGTATTTGCTAGGGATGTTTGTGTGTGAGAGGATTTCATAATGAGAAACAGAACGCAAGAACATCCTTGCTTAGTTTGCTTGTTTATGATATTGTTGCGTTGTAATGTGGATTGTGGATACTAAACTGATGATGATGATCATGATGATGTGCTATCGTAAACCTACCAGCAAACCAAACCACAAAAACTGCTCTCTCTATCTCTCTACCTTAGGACAACTTTACCCTGTTCCATTCAATATTCAACGTCAAACGTGCATTACTTTACTCATACGTTCTTCTTGTATGTTGTGCTGTGTTGTGGATATTTCATTGTATGAGGTGCCGAAGCCGAGCTGAGGAGATGACTCAAAGGGTAAAATACCTTGAGTACATTCCTCCATTATATACAGAATCATACATTCATTCGTCGTATAATGGACATAGAGGAGGATTACATCGAAAATAACAAAAAAAATAATACAACTCAATGCATTGACCAAGACCAAGGTAGTAGGTAGCTAAGTTTTTAGTGTATAAAGGATGTATAATATGCCTAAAGTGAATCATTCAACAACCACGAGAAACATTGAACATCTGAACTTGGGTCTTGAAAATGTTGCTCTTGCTCTCAACCATGCTTTTCCTCTTGTCATGCTCTTGAAGCTTGCACCACACGGCTTTTTTTTTTGCAACCGTGTTGTTTTTTATATCCTCTTCTTTCGATGTGATCTTCTTGGTTCTGTGAATTTATGCTTTTATGTCCTTTTAGCTCGTCGTCATCATCATAGAAAAGATGCAAGCAGATGCAATGGTTATATGAAGCATTCATTCATGCAATATATATATATACTAACTTCGTTGTGATACATTTTAAGCTATACTCTCGTCATAAGTTAACCACAAAGATTCTAGAATGAACTCTAAAACAAAACAATTTTTACGAGTTGATTGCAGTTCGTATAAAGCCTCGTTTTGCTTGTCTGTTTATTGTTTAAAAAATTTCAAAACAAAAACAAACCAATTTTCTTTATATCCGTCTCAACTTCACTGTTGAATGTCATGCAAAAAGGAGATCATGACTGGCAAGATGAAAATTATATATTAGTTTGAGTGGCATATTGTGTTTATATATTTTAAAACATCTTGGTATTATAAAATGCATTAAAATATTTTATGCAAAATCCAAGGTTATTCTTAAGGAGCATTGAAAAAACGAGTTCATGGACGAAAATATAGAAGCAGCAACAGTCTCATGGACTTTTCAGACCGTTGATCCATTTTAAACGAGAAGTTGATAAGGAGGAGGAGCATTACTCAAAAACTTTTTTTGAATGATTTTTTATTATGAATAAGAACAAATAAATCATTTCACTTTGTATTTTTCTTAAATACATGTTCTCCCAGAGCGAGCGAACGCGGATTTATTTACTAAAATAAATGTCACTTCAGCTCTCAACATATCCAGTTTGGTAACATGCTCTTCATATTATATAAGTTCAAATAATAAACAGCATTATTTTCATGATTGGCATCCTTATCACAGGTGGTCAACAGCTCAAAAGCCCACTCCAGACTTTGGTTATCATATCGCTGTAATATGCAAGTATTTCCTGTTTGCAAGTATCAAGCACGTACATATACTTGATAACAGGTCAATCACTTCCACTTCTCACGTACCTATACGTAGAGATATGGGTGCTCGAATTCACAAATAGAAGCTCAGAGTAAAGATAACAGATAACATCCGGTTAAGCTCTAAAGTAAATGCTGAATGGCGTGAGCAGAACAAGCAAATTCAATATTTTTTTATAAAATTTGTAAACATTTCACAAATATTATTCGTTGACATCAGGACATTACAATGCGTGACATTTACTAACGAAAAATTTGTTTCCTCATGTGTCTAGTGTCTGTGGACTATAATAATTTTTATGCATCTTAAATTCTTATTTTGACCTAACAAATCTGAAGTTAATGTATTACGTGAGGAATCAATTATTGTTGCATGAGGAAATAAAATATAGTTGGCTTCTTCCACATACAGAAATTTCTTTTTATGCATCTATTTCTTGCAACCCCGACAAGCATCATATTTCGGAGATGATATTTTTTATTTAGGTATGCATCATTAAAGTCTGGCCTAATGACTTGTTATTTCCTTTCACCAACTATCTATCTATATGACGTCCATCGTCTCAAATTGTCAGTCTAAAAATCACAAAGTACAAGGTGAAAGCAGACGTCTATCATGAAATTGAAGTAAACAAATTTTCTTTTATGCATTCTGTCTCATACTTTCACTGGAACTGAGATAAACAATATATCCGACAATGTTTTGGGGAAAATACTTATCTATTATATTGGAAGGAAAACAACTACAGACAATAATAATATGTGACATATTGGCATTTGAATTCACATTCACTCACAGTTTTACTTTTGAGACAAAAACAGCGAACATACGTCTGCCTTTTTGTCTTCCCACTCTCCAATTGTCTGGAGTTGATTGCTTTGAAAAGCAGTCAACAAATTACTTTCGCTTTTTTTATTTTCTTTTATTTTCCTAGAAATTTTGCAAATCAGCGCTTCATTGTTTTTCTAGTAGACAGACAGGTGTAATGGCAACTTTTCCATATCATGTCACATTTATTATCCATGAAAATCTTAGAATTTGTATGAAATTGTATCTTAAAAAGATGATTGAAATCATTTATTGATTCCAGACAGCATCGGCCTAAAAAAATTCTCGTGCTTACTTATATAGTCTAGATTCTAATTAATCAAAGCATACACCTACTGCCGTCAACCCGACGTCGCGACTTTTTCAGCTCCAGTTCTTGCGTATTTATGATTACTGAGAAAAGGAGTTGATAATGATATGATAAGCTTAAGCTCAAACTCAAACTTACGAATGACATGCATGTAACAAAAAAACAGCCACACAAACAAACGCCAACGTGTGTTTGCACTTTACAGTATAACCATAACCAAACAATATCAATGCATGTGCTTTCATTGAACTTCTCTGCTGCGAAGTTACACTCGATAGGTATTGAATATAGGTGCCCACACGACAAACGACATTACGGAAAATATATACTCAGGAAGGAAAATACTGCGTTGTTACACCACACCAAAATATGCAATAATACATTACATGCGCTTACAAACAAGCAAGAATATTACGTGAATTCATTCCATAGTGCAAGTTACTATGCCCCACGTAGGGATTATATACAGATATACCTTCACTTTTGTGCCTCGTATTTTCCCCCTACGAATGAAGTTTAGTAGTTTCCCTTTTTCCTTGTCTTTTCCCTTTGCTGTCAAGCCATATTTCTTGTGAGAAGTCGGGGAATATCAACATCAGTTTAGTGTGGTATATATAAAAGATGAATGTGAAATGTTATGTAAGGTTTCCCTCGAATTTGTTCTGGCAAAATGTGTGTTTCCCGTGTGATTAGAATGTGGAAGAGTTGGCTAAACATGTTCCCTATGTTGTTTATCCATCTACGTTGAATGGCTTGGCATATCCATTTGGATTGGATAGTTTTCACATTTCAAGTGCACTTTTTCCTCACTCTCTCTCTCTCTCTCTTTCTGTCTCTTTCCGTTCTTTTAACACGATAAGAAAAATGCCGCACAAGCCAACCAACGGGGAAAAACACTCCAATCAGGATCCAGATACGCATATGTTACATATTGGGAAACCCGGAGTGTTTTATGTTATGTACTCTATCGTTTCTAGGTCTTTGACATAATAAAATGCCTGCCGAGAAATGACAGCAGAAAAGCAATCTTCAGGTTTTTCTTGTTAGTCATCTAACCCAGTAGCAGTATAGCAACTTACTTCTAAGCACGACATCCGGGATTGATATTAGAATGCATATTGCATAGATATAACACTAAATTTAAGCACCTCCAGTAATGGCGCTATATCCTCGTAAAAGAATGTTATGGCTTCGGATTCATGATTACTTTCTCGCTTATTGCAAGGTGAAGGTGATAATAAAACAGAAACCTGCCAGATGTGACATACTTCGGCAAATTAATTTAGGCCTTAAAAAACTCTTAAAGTTCTTCCGTGCATGCTATATGCTATACCACATTACAAATGACATACACACGAGTGGGACGCAAATACCTATTATAACAATTTTCACCTAGAGTGAACTTGTGCAAAAATTCACTGAAATTTGGGATCAGAGAAGGTCATACTAGGCTTAGTGTTGAATCTAATCATTTAACTTGCTTGTTAGGTATTATGCACGCATGGAAAATTTATGTTTTCTCTCGTTCAACCAAATACAGTAGTTTAGCACTGGTAGCATATATCACACAACAGTAAACAAAACACTAAAACAACACGGTTGTCGTCAGCTGAAGCTAACCCAGCTAATTCATGAGATCAGCCAAAAATTTGTCAAATTGTCATTTTCATGAACATAAAATATTATATGCATATATAAAGATGATATACTTATATGTTAAAAGAGATGCAAGTACATCACAATGTGAATCACTGCATACATTTAAGTATAGCATGGCTTCTGCACTTGATGCCGTTTATTTAAAGTGTTGCTGTCTAAATGTGAGTGACAACCCTCGTCATTATCATTTCCAAAAGAGTGTTAAACGAGCTAAACTGAATCCATTCAGATCCAAGCCTTGTCCTCTTGTTTATAGCAGGATATAGCATTATATGAGTGACATATATGACGCAATAGCTTACAATACAATTCAAATGGATTCAGAAAGGCAAATGAATTATCTACTTGAAGATGCATCACCATTATTATCATTATTCAATGTAACTGTCTGAAACCTTGCTGTACACTACTCGCCACCGTTGGAATTGTCATCAGCATCATCTCTAACTGTATTGAAACTTGTATAAACAGTGAACAGCTTAAAATATCAAAACAAGGTTTTCAGCTTTACGTACACTATATATATACACTAGTCGCTGCTGGACACGCACATGCTGTCTCAATTAATTTTATATACTTTTATAAATATGTATATACTTATGTACATGAATCGTTTTACTGAGAACAAATGATGGAATGGCTCATCAAATCGCACCAGTCATTCACGACACAACACAAAACACGAAAACAAATTGTTTACCAATACCAAATAATAAAAAAGTGTGATAAAAAGCATTTTTGGCCAACGTATCGTAAGTTCACTGTGCTGGTAAGTCAATTGCAATAACCTAATGCGGAAATTGAGAGGATCCAATAACCTATGTTGGATGTTTACATAAAGGATGATCAACAGTCAAGTCAATGTGCATACAAAATACCTAAATATAAATAAATGCGTCCTCGCCACGTAAAAAATGAAATTTAAACTTTAAATCAATGCTCTCACTTCAATTCAGGCAACATGCAACCTCGCCGGGTACAAATCTTCTTTAGCTCTTAAAACCAATCAAAAACTCAAAGAAAAGTAAACACTTGTAATTCAACACGTAGCCAAGCCAGATTAAATTTTCTCCAGGAGATTTTTATGACACTTAAAATGCCACAAGAAGAATGATGTAGTGTTGAATAGATGAATAGCCTTAACGCTTTATTACAGTCAAGTAGACATATGAAATGTGAATACGACATAATCATTATGGTTAAAAGTCATAAAACTTTTTTCTTATCACTTGTATAATTACTCCAGCAGCATGACACGTCATGTGAAACGAATGTGCTTCCTTAATTACATTCGTATAATAAAAAATAGAGAAAGGTATAATCATCTTTTCTTACCTCTGAAGGATCCGTGGGTGCCCACCGTTGTTTGCTAACTGCTTGTGGAGCAACGGCAGAGGAAATGGGTGCATGTTGATGATGTGGAATTGTGTTGTTTGGAGCACTGCCCACTGGAGGTTGTTCCGGTGGCTGATGAATGGGATGATGATTTTGTCCAGGAAAAATGTAACCCACCATATTTGATTTCTACTTTTTGGTTTTTGAAACTTGAAATTTTGGAAGCGACTTTTTTGTATTATATGTTTAAAGATTGAACTTTGAGTTGCCTACTTATACTTTCCTAAGTGATTTTCTTTATCAACAAATCTATTATTTGATATTATCCTTTTATTGTTTGTTGACTAATTCCAGAAGACGAGGACTATGACTTTTTTGTAATGTACTTTAGCGAAGATTTATTTTCAGACTGGAAATTTTCAAATTTTTCTTGGATTGACGTTATATATAAGAGTTTTAAGTCAGACGTAATTATTTTTTGTGTATGTAGAAAAAAGAATACAAAATTAGAAATAGATATATAGTTTTCGCTTTTTTGTATGGAAAAATACTACCACTTTTATAGCAATTTTGTATAGAGTTCACAGAGTATATAATATAATTATATGTAAGTAAAGTAGCTAAATAGGTATATAAGTTTAATATAATGTAATAATCAGAGGAGACCTGCGATGTATATTATATATCTTTATAAACTTTGTTCCAGTATATTAGAGCTATCTTTTTCTATGTGTGAGTCTCTCTTGTCACTAATTACCAAGCAGTAATTTAGAGTAAAATATCATTTACTTTTGTATTTTTTTCTCTACTCCTCTCTCTCTCTCTACCTTCTTTCTATTCAGTACTAAAAAGTAATATAATTTTTTTGCTTTGTTGTGTATTCAGCTCTTTCGCTTCTTCCTACATATATAGTGTTTTCACCTATATTGCTTTCTTTACACTAGTTATGCTTAATTCACTTTCTTTTTTCTTCTAGTTTACCGGTCAGTATAATTTAGGTACCTTAATACTACAAAAAATCAAGAGAAAGTACGAGCAAATAACAAAAAAAACGGACAATTTTTATACAAACTGTTCAGAATAAACTACAAAGATTCAGATCTACAAGTCATCCTACTTCATCAACTCACATCACCGTTCTATTTCTATATAAGTAAGTCTTGTGTTTGGAGAAACCTATTTGCTAACTCAGTACTTTTACTATTACTATATATCTTATATAGTTTATATATATATATACTTACACAGCCACAACGTCAAGCCGAACGTGCTTGCCACAAAAAAAATTGTATTGAGAAAAACAAATAGCACAACTTGCAACTATATTTTCCCTCTATTCCTTCGACTGTTTTCACTTTGCTAAAAATTAACACACGTGAAATTAACTAATTAATTTTAGTGGATTGGAGCGGGTTGGACATAGGAATCATTGAATCAAAAGCTATTTAAAGGTGATGTGATGTGTGATGATGCTTCTTTGTAAAAACTGTGTACACTGTGATGTTGATTATGACTTTTTTTTTACCTCTATACAAAAAGTTAACAATTTGATGATAACTCGTGTGAGTTTACTTCTATGTATATTTACGTATATTTACTTGGACTTAAGCTGATCTGATATTTAGACACTATATATATGTTAAGTATACAAGAAAGTAGAATATTTTATATAGAACTTGAGTTTATAATGCACTCCTCTTAACTTTTTTCTCTCCCAATATTTTTTAAAGTTAGATGTTATATTAGGTATCATATATATATCCTCTGTTCTTCTTTGTTTTAGTGGTATACAAATATTGAAATTTGAGTTTAAACTTTCGTAGTAATGATAACAATATTAAATTTTTGCGAATGTCACATGAAAAGTTTACAAACGCTGTAGAAATGTACAAATCAATACAGACTTATAATTACAAAAGGAATTATTTAATATAGATTTTTTTATAATATTAACATTTTTTCTTATAATATACGAGGTAAAAATTTACAGGGACACCATACACACATTTTTACTACAGATTTACTGAACATACACACCAGGACTGTGTGCTGGTGATGATGATGTGCTTTTTCGTTCAGAAGATGATGGGAATGAGGCACGGCACGGCACAAGTCAAGGACAGTCAGCCGCCATGCTCCTTATTATTACACATACATTTTATCCGTTTCTATGTAGAAATACTATATCCTAATATGCATCCATTCCATATTCCATCCATATCCATCTCTCTCTCGCTTGCTCTCTTCCTTCACATAGTGCATTTCATATATAACGAACGG
The DNA here is from genome assembly GCA_036850725.1 of Orchesella villosa. NCBI lineage: Eukaryota > Metazoa > Arthropoda > Collembola > Entomobryomorpha > Orchesellidae > Orchesella > Orchesella villosa. Next base: position 4,117 of record JAANSM010000546.1, on the reverse strand, counting down.
AAAGTACAAAATATTATGGTTTTACAAGAAAGGAGAGAAGAGAAGCGGAGACGGTTCTACGTACACACACATTTTCAGTGTGTGGATGTCGATTGGATGGATAAATTTGTGTGTATTCAGTATTAGGGAGCTTGCTTATAAAGCTTGTTATGGAAGGAATACTGGGATCCAATCCGTTGCAATGCTCTCTCATCGTATTTGGTTAGTTTGGATTTTTGGGTACCAAAACCAACTATCATCATCATCATCATCACACATATCAACGTCTCTTGCATAGCTTTTTCCCTATCTTTGTAGGGAACCAACAAAAAAATGTGTATCCATCCACATCCACTTTACTCTCCTCTTCTTTCTTTCTTCATTTCACAGAAAACCAGTACCAGAAAAGTGACGGAGTGAACAGGAGCTCTATGTGATGCGGTGTGTGCGGTGCGGACGGAGAGCATTTTCTATATACATTTATATATGTGAATGCAATAGAGATGCAAGGCAAGGGCCAGTGCCACCACGATCGTCGTCTTTTTTGTATTGTGTATCAGCATCCTCATCACCAACCAACATACGATATACTCACCGTAGAACTACGTCGTGAACAAAGAAAAGCAAAATACATTGGCAATCAGATGCATGGATATATTTTCCACAAAGAACTGCCTGGCGTATCGTATCCTTATATCGTTTTCTACGTTTGTGCATCATCCATATTATATGGCTGCACTATATAGTGATACAAGATTACAATGCATGATTCTTCTGAAAAGTACCAGAAAGACAGCATGCATCTTCTCTACTATTCTAACTTATTCCTGGCGGAGAGACGGATACCTTTGCTCAATGAGATGACCGTGTTATGTGGATAATAATATGGAAGTAGGAATACATATTACACATTACATCAGTGTCGGTATGCAAGGACGGGAACGTGCTAGAGTAAAAAGGGGAAAATATCCACCTCATACAGAAACTAAGTTTTTTTTGAAACATCAGTTTTTGGCTTGTATAGTTATACGTTCTTACGTAATATTATGAGTATGAGCTAAATGCATTTGTGATATAATCTTCTGGTATTGCACTCTAGTCCAATAGCTTCTTTATCGGCCCCTTAATACTCACCTTTCATTCTTACTAGCTTTTGCCCAAGAGAAAGAAGATGAATCTTGAGGTGAATGAAAATCACAACGTAATATATACACGGTTACAATAATAATACAAAAATACAATGCATTACATTAAGAGAAATTTTCTTCAGGAAAGAAATATAACCTGATAAGAATGTCATGAAAGATTGTGAAGATGAACATTGAAAGGATGGACAGTAGCCAATAATCTTTCAGTATATACAAAACTGCTTCACGAACGTTTTTTTACTAGATATAACCGGAGATGAAGTGCAATCCAGTAGAAATAGAGAAGGAGAGATCTGTTTTACTTCCCATACCATTTATTTGAACGTAATACCTAGTCACAAGTTTTAATCTGCTTCAGTGCTTTATATATATGCAGCTACTTTTTTGTATGCATGTGTGATGCAATAATAACCATACACACATGTATAATCATCATGGACAAAGAGAGAAGAGACGGAGAGAAGTTGGAATTGGAAGTTTAAAAGGATTATCATCATCAGCAGTTGCGGAGAACTCCAATCGGCCATAAAACATGTGCAATAACATATTACAATACCAAAGGTTATTACGGACTTCTCTGGAAGGAGAACTGAGAGTGTAATGTCTTATCAAGTTTTTCTTGTATACTTTTCTAATGCTTTCTTTGAATATATATGATACCATGATGATGATGGCGATGTGGTCAGGTAGGGGGTAGAACCTCTTTCAAGCATGCTACCTTGAATTCTCGGACTTGTTGTCAACCTCAAAGTGAACTTGAAGTTTCAGGTGAAAAATCTTTGGTAACGTAAACAAAATTCAGAGAAGTGCTTTCAATCCCTTACACATGTTTCCCGAACATTTCCGAATGATTTTTTATTAGTCGAAAATAAAAAGTAATATAATACGTTACGTAAATGCTTATTCGTAAAGTGAAATGTAGTTAAACATATTTTCTTTCGTGTCAATGTGAATGCATGCATGTAATTCTTTTCCTCATCTGTCACGTAAGATGCTAAGAAAAGCGCAAATTATCGATGCAAAAAATAAAAATGTGTTTCCGTTGCGTTTTCAAGGTTTCGCAGTATAACATACAAGAAGCTCATACAAAAGGATGCTCACACAAAGCTGTGTGCCCTAAAAAAACTTTGACTTTAAGTATGTGTATTATACTTTACGTAGAAATGATCTAAAGCAAGAAATTGGGAACACGCCATTCATTGCACATTGTCACGAAATATTTAGTTGAGAAAGTAAGATCCATCCCTGATCTTTAACTGATTGGGGGTGAAGGTGACGTGAACTCGAGGACCTTTCAGTTTCAGAATGTATCACATTGTCATGTGATGCATATTATACTTGATAATATATATACTACAGGATTGGATTAGAATATGTGAGCAAATTTTAAAAGCCATTAAGACCTAGAGAAAGACGCAATTATTTGCAATGGTGTATTATCCGTCAAAATATGGGACCAAAGCCAAACGACACGCTGAGCTTTAAGCCACTAATCCAATTTCACATCCCTGAAAAGCTGCCAATTCTTCTGGAGATGGAATGAAGTGGTGTAGCAATGAATAATAATATTACGCATGTACTTCACTTTACTACTTGCTCGCCATAGAGTCTCTGAGCATCGTAATATATGGAAGCTCTGCAAAATGTGTATCATTCAGTCACTATATAATCTGTGGAGCAAAAGACTGTTAACATATGAGTTGTGTGCATAAACACGATCAACAGCTGCAAACAAACATGAACCAACCTTCAATGAATTATTTGTTTTTAGCAAAGGTCATCATTCGCTGCTTGGCTGACAGATAAAAGATGAAATGAAGTTGCTGACGTTGACTCCTAGGTTTAGAATGCCTATATAACGGTATGGAGAATTTAGGTAACTAACTTTACTTTGTGTAGTAGCAGTAGCTCACAGCTTTAGCTGCTCCTTCAAAAACTGAAGTACGAAATGGTTCATGATGAAAGTCAGTAAATGAATGTCATTTCAGCTGTTGGCTGATTCACACTAAAAACGTATGCACAAATGCTGTCATAGATCACCAATGTGTATAAATGAATGTAAGAGTGTATGAAGATTTCATAATAATTCGCTCAAAATCAATTACCCTATCGCACACCGTTCAAGATTACAATCAGTACAGTAAACTGTTTGCATTTGCTTTGTATTTACAATAATATTTACCCGATTTTCAGCAAAGTTCAATGTTCAATCCAACATGGCTAAAAATATACTAGACATATAGATAGTTATGCTTTGTTTGTGCTAACACATATTCATTTTTTTCTGCTTGATGTCGTTTTTTATAGATTGAATCGTACACTCGTACGTACCCAATATAAATACGGAAGTTAACTACATTAAGCAAACAATTGAATGAAAATGTAAACCATATTCAAAGTACAAATCCCAAGAGTTAAGGGGCATTCAAAGATAGAGGAAACTGCTAAATAAAAACTTCAGGACTTTACATAACAAGATTATATTTTGCTTGGTTTGCCTTCTCACTTCTGCAAGACTGCAAGCATAATTTTTGCTGGACTTTTATAAGGAGTACGCTGCAAAGAAAGAAGAGCTGTCCTTGGAACCCATGTCGTATAACATCATACTCATAATTTCCACTACTTTTCTAGACCTGAGATTTCACAGGTTGGCCATTTTCTCATGAGAATTCCATGTCTCTGGCAAGCCTTTTTAGTTTTTGCTATGACGCAAAAAATCTTCAACCGTTATCAATAAAATTAACTAAAATTTTCATTGGTCTAGTTTTAGGTTTAGAATTTGTCTACTCTGCAATGCTTTCTTTTAATGGAAAATCAACATTACCTTTCAATTATATACGTGAATAGACATAATATCATTAACGTGCAATAACGATTCACTTATTAATTTTTTTTTATTTTAAACTCATTTTAGGTCTAGATAATCTCTTCAAAATAAAAATCACAAAACATGCTAGGTGTTAGTTTGTGGGTGTGAGTTTAAAATTGAA
>JAANSM010000545.1:0-26726 GCA_036850725.1 Orchesella villosa | reverse complement strand
AAGACCCTTCGCCAACAGCATGAGCAACCTATAAAGAAAGGAGAGACAACGATGGTGAAGTGAAAGTGAAGATGATATTTTACTCTAGCGTAGCTGCTCTTGTAGTATGATCACATTGTGTCAAGTCAGCTCTTAGAAAAAGTGTTAGTTAGCTTCAGGCCTCTAAGATCTTGTTACTATAGACTTTACTCAATGCTAAACTATCCATGACGGAGAAGAACTGATATAGAAACATGTACACCAGCATTTCTACTTGTAATATTATTATTAGTTAAATAATTTGCTGAAAAATACTCGTACACGTGTTCTTTACTACGATGTAGCTGTTTTCACAAGAACGCATCTTGTGTTTTTATCAGGAACAAGAATCTATTTAGGACATTACAAGAATTTCTCTAAACATTGAGCTTTACGATAGTCCCTCTTCAATTAAAAAAAGATGAGGGAAAGTTACTGAAAGCCCACATCATTTTTTGTGTAGGTTGTTTCTCAAGACGAGAGCTTCATTCGTATCCTCTCTAGTTACTGAGCTGGTTGAAGTATGCACATTTACAAACTCTTTGAAAGGATGATAAAAAAAATAGAGGTAATGAGATTATGGCCTACATTAATATATAAAACGTAGGTTGGTAAGGAGAGGGTTGCTTGTGTAGTGGTATTAGCCACATAATTCCTATCAGAAGTGAGGAATAGGAAGGGACGCTAAAGGTAAAATCAGTTTCGTGTCAGTTCGTTTCTCCTACAATCCTGATCTTTTTATAAAAACCTAGAGAGAAAAGCTCAACAACTAACGACTAAGATCCGATTTGGTTTTCCATCTACTTGTCTCGGTACAAAAGGAGCTTACTCCAATTAGGTCGCCATTAGCTCAATTATTTCGAAGCTATACATGCCTCCAGTTCGGTCTTAGCTCTCCCCTTTTTATCACATCACTCACATCTCTCTCATGCCATCATCATCATCTCTCATATTATCCTCTCTCTTTTTTTGAGAACTGAGGGAATCGTTTATGTACATAATACTTTAAAAGGTTTCTCCACCGGATCTTCTCTTCTTTGGATTGGAATCCTTAATGCCAATATAATGCTTCTGTTCCTTGTATCTTCCTTCATTTCTCCTTTTACAATTACTATATAGCTGTGTGGGAGTACAAGTATTAGATCTGGTTGAAGTGGATTGTCAGAATGATAAAAAAGGTGGATGATGCTTCATTTCATCTTTCTGCATAAATACTTATGGTTGCTTCCTCCACATTTAAAACTCTGTTATCACTTCTTGACAAATAATGATGGATGATAGTGATCTCTATATACTCGGTTTGTGGGCGATAATACCACGTCTATGACAGGAATATAATTAACTGGAGAAGCTTAACATGGTTGAGAACATGAGTCTTTACGGATTTTATCCAAAGAAGGAAAGAGAGCAACAATTCTAGAGAATAGTGAATAATCTTACAACCTACTTTAAACCTACTTTACTCCTACTTTAAGCTACAAAGGCAGAGAGAGGTTGGAGGTAGGCCGAGGAAATCCTGCAAATACACCAAGTCAATGGATGGTTTACCTTAGCATATTTTGTTCCATTGCACTGCGTGGCACACAGGTGTGTTTCTTTGAAAATTATGATGAGTTAGATTTTAGACAGGAGAAACCGAGGTTTAATCCGATATCATCATCATCATGTCATTGTGGAGATAACCACATCACATGATCACACATTTTCTACAAAGTTACAATGACATATAATAACTTGTCTCTATTTCCATATACTTTTTCACTGCCTTAATTTGATGACATGTTTGATGAGGTGACGAGTTTCTTGCTCATAATTTGATAACTTGTTTTTTTGGTTAGGAATTAGTTTCTCAGTGGGAACAATATCCTCTTTGTATGATCGCATTAGTTCTGTGATGTTATGTCCTCATCCTCTGTAAGCTTTCAAGTATTACTACGAAGAATTATTTTGGGATTCTTATATTCAGGAAAAGGAATTATGTGTTTGTTATATATACATCATTGTATAACAATACAAAAGCATTTCTACGTAGGCAGCTTCAACCTCAACCCTTTCTTAACCCAAGAGGGTTGTATCATGTATAATTTGTATCGTAGTTTTCTTCTATTCATTCTCATCCAAGCCTTTTACTGTCAGAATACNAAAAGCATTTCTACGTAGGCAGCTTCAACCTCAACCCTTTCTTAACCCAAGAGGGTTGTATCATGTATAATTTGTATCGTAGTTTTCTTCTATTCATTCTCATCCAAGCCTTTTACTGTCAGAATACCAGACCACGATTGAAGTAAGTTGAGCTCCGACTCCAACCTATTCTTACAAGATACAAAGAGTAGACTCCAACTTGATGGTGTGTATTTCTTATAAGAAAAGTTTCATTTAATAGGGAGCTAACTAAGTATACATGTATAACTTCTCTAGATTATTATTCTCATTCTCGTCTGGAAGTGGAAACTGGAAGGGAGAGGAATTTGTTGGGACTGCGTGAGGTGTACTAATAATAAAAAACAATATCCCAGAAAAGCAGAAACAAAAGGGCCAGCTGACAATGAAAGGTGATAAATGAAACACCCTTTTAGTGTGTACAACGACAAATATGTCTCTGGCAGTGTGACAAGCTAATTAATTGAGCTCAAGTTCCAAAACCAGAGCTTTATTAGGGATGGAGCGAAGGAAGAGGGAATAAGAGATTAGACTTGTTTACTAATTTAGCAGGGAAACAAAAGGCAAGTGTATATTGTTCTGTATAGGAGATGCGTTGTAAGCACATTGAGCACCCAAAAGAATATCTCATTTTAACTCTATTTAGGGATACGCGTTCATTTTTACTAGAAGATAGTTATTTTCTACTGGCGAGACTTCAGTTTCACAGTATAGTCGAGAAAGAGACTAGCCCATGAGTCTAATGATGCGTGATCTTCATTTTGGCTAAAGTGGCATCCTTTTTTCCATATAATCCTTGTTGGGCTATGAACCTAATGCGTGAAATACAATTTGTCTTCGTATGGCATAACGTTAGTTAGTAGGAGAATATATATATGTAAAAACACGTGTGATGGATTAAAATGTCCAGAATGAGATGGAGTAGAAATCCGAGGATGAGTAAGTGGACAACTACCCTTTTACATTAGAGAGCTTCGATTGCTCTATAAAGTCCAAATTTGGAGTTTGTCATTAATTAACATTGATGTGGTGCTGGAGAAGATGATGATGATGGATATTGGTGGAGATACGGTAAATCAGGATTGCATGTAGTTCACCAATCCTATCTTAATAGAGTTTTCAATTTCATTAGTGTCCCTTTCCTTTAAACATGCATAAAACGTTAAAACAATAAATTAAATTTTATCTTGTTCTTCGTACCATATTCGTCGTAATGTTTCAGAAAATTAGCTTTTCATGTTTTAAACAGGTGTTGAGGGTGTCAACTTAATGTCTGGGTTGATGGCTATTTAATTGAGGGAACAAGTGCAATTTGCATAATAGAAAATACGTATTTTTATATCATGTAACCGTACAAATGACCACAACTACGGGTTTCGTTGAAGTGTATTTTCAATCCTTTCTTTGCAGTACGAGAACTGAGAACAAGTACACGAGGGCGTTTTTAAGAAACATCGACAAAGGGAAAAGGAATGACTTTTATTGTTTGATTGCAGTTTTTTTTCGTTTTTAAATTCAACTCTTGTGTTGATTAATTTTTAGCGTCACTTTATGAATACTCAACGACATATAAGAGATGCAAATGCAGCAAGCTACAACTTTATTCACCAGTTTCACTTAAAGCACTCAACAACTCAAATAAAAAAAGAATTTTTGCCCCTAAACGCGTTTTGTATCGCAGCAAGTTTTAGCAGAAATGTTTTGTAATCACAACACTATCACGCGCTCATCTTTCTTTAGTTTTGTCAGAAGAGAAGAAAGCTGAATTGCTCATCATTCACGTTCATAGAAGCGCAGTAACCCTATATATTCCTCGGGTTTCCCCCTTAAATATTATTGAAGAACGGGAGGCAAAGCACAAGAGCTGGGTTTTCTTATACAACTTGTGTGTCATGTCGTGGAAAAAGGAGAGATTGTACGTGACCCCAGAAACAAATTTTAAGCGGCTCAAACGTGTGGTGAATAATTACAAGTTTTTTGTACTCACCACGGTTTCAAGCTTCAGCTTCACGTTTTGGTTCCTTGGAGGAAGGAGAAATGCAACGTGTAAATTGAGAAGGAAGAAAGGAAACGGAGTCTCATATTTGTCGTCGTGTATGAAATGTGAGATGATGATGATGCTGATGGAACTATGACTGACCTTTAGGTATCTGACACAGATGCAGATCTAATGATAATAATGTTACTACAGAAACAGTGATGACTTTTGCTTTCTCTTAGAAGCATACAATGTACCTATCTTCTTTCAGCTTGACTTTTACAGCTTTCTACTCATCAAAGCAACATTTGTACACAACCCAATTCAATTTTACTCATAGAACTCCTTGTGGATCATAAGATGACTTCAAGTTTTCTGTTGTCTCGAATATTTTAAGTAATACATTCTTCGCAATAGCAAGCCTATTACTGAAGTTCCTTGAGACTTTGAAATACATCCTGAGCTTTAAACTCTTCAAAGTTCATCATGACATAAAAATGAAAACTGGTATAAAACGTAGGTGTCTTCAAACGGAGGATAACTTACGACAGTAAATTCAACAAAGTTGAAATAGTGCCTGTGTTGAATAGTGCAATTTAGCTGGGGCTTATCATAATGGAACTCTTTGACTTTTCCAACCTCAAATTTAGAGAAGGATTTGGATTTACAGTTTTTCCAATTGAAATAGTGGCTCTGTTGAATAGTGCAATTTAGCTGGGGCTTATCATAATGGAACTCTTTGACTTTTCCAACCTCAAATTTAGAGAAGGATTTGGATTTACAGTTTTTCCAATCGCTACTTTTCAGATGTGTACTTGGTTTCGTTAGAAGTTGGTAGAGAGGATGGGTGAAGAAGGGGAGATATTTTCTCTTTGAGCCAAAGGGAATGGATGAAAGTATGCGGAGGTGGAAATTGTGGTGGCAGTGGCACCGACACCAATGACTTTCCCTTTTACTCTCATTTTGTGTCTATGTTCAAGAAGGGAAAACTAGTGAGAGCGTTGCGTTCGACTCCACACTCTTAGTATTCAAGACCAGCTTCATTCATTGAACTTGATGGCGACAGGCCGAGAGAGAGTTGCTGCCGCTTCTGCTCCTCTCTTCTGAAGCTAGTGTGTGTGTGTGGTGTGGGATAGGATGGAATGCATTTTGGAAAAGAAGTAAAAAAAAGTATGATGGTATTAGTAGGAGGGAAGGAAGAGGTGATGATAGGCGAGTGTAGAATCAGTAAATGCTATCGACGAGATGAGTGCTGAAAGATGGGCAAAAAAGGTATCGTCATCTGAAGATGATATTTTTGCTTCTCAAAAACGATTTAGATTTTTCATAGATAAATGCACTCTTCATTCATTCCTATATATATATATTGTATCGGAGGAAATGGGAATCTTTATTTTTCCGTTGCTTTCAAAAGAAATTGTGTGAAGGCTGGTGTTAGTAGTCAACAAGGGGGGATATACGAGCATGGGATTAGTATTGTATTATATAGATGAACCCAGGCAAAACCCCAAAAGTTAGTCTCTTGTTGATTGCCTTTGTTCAGACATGAATTTCATTCTCACTCTCTCCTGGTTTTGGTAAAACTTTTTCCCTCTTTGCTTCATCACTTTTAATGCAGACGGTGACATCCCTATTGTCACCGCTCATTCTCTAATCATAAGTTACAATATGTCCCTCATGTTTTTCTCCAAAACACTACAATTGGATTTAGAGCTTTTTCCCTAATCTCATCATATTCCATGAAAGAGAGTCAGAAAGAGAAAGGAAAAAAAAGTGGAAGAAAAGTTTTGTTTCAATCGGTAATTCCCTGCATGTCATGTCATACATATTTATATGTTTGTGGATGAAATAGAAAGATGTGTAAGCCCGTTATTTTATAGGCCTGACAGTATCTTATTACTCTGTTGTTGTAGCATTCTAATCAATATACTTTATTGCTGCGTGACATAGCAATTAGTCCAGAAAATTTGTATTGTCCCTCCAGTAAATGCCTCATGAAATGTGCCAAGAATCCAAAATAAGTGATAAAAGTCGTTTCTTGTAAAAGGTCATCACGTACGAATGTGAGGCTACTGCTGTTGAATTATGATTTTGGTTCAGTTTAAAACAAACTACTGCTACTGCTGATGGTGATGATGATAATAAGTAGCATGCTACATATATACCTGGTATCCTGGACCAATGTAATACTGTATGTGTATATAAGTAAGTCTAAAACATTTTACGTTGTGTTACAGCTATAATGGGGAACTGTTCGAGTGTATCCTGGAACTGGGTGCATTGTCGTTGAGGATGCCAAGGTGATGGCTCGAGGCGACAAACACTATCCTGTGATTGACTTAACATCCATTTCACCCAAAACAAGTGAAGGTATGATGGATTTTGTGTGATAAATGCTGCTGCTTACGCTTATACATGTTATATTGCATAAAATGAGTTTTGAAAACTGCATAAAAAAGTGAATTTAGAGGATCTGTTTATGGATTTGATTAACAAAAAATTATGAAAATGTGAAATTTTCAGTGGAAATGGTTTCACCGACAAGTCTAGTGCCAGAAGTGACATCTAAAGACTTTGGAGGATACAATGAAGGTTTGAGTCCAATGGAAATCCTCTTGGGTCAAGTGCTGACTAGTCGAATACAGCCTTACTCGTACTGGACATTGGAATTAGACATGAGGGATAGTGCATACGCTAACCTAAATTTTAGTTTCCCATGGGGTTCCAACTGGGCCCTCCTATTTCGGAAAAACGCACTCCCGTCCATTACCCAACATGATTTGATGAAGATCGTCAAAAATGGAAGGATTGAGCACAGGAACAAAATCCGACATGTCCGATGGGCACTTGCTGACACCCGGCCTACCTTCTCCACAACCACGAACAACAACAACAACAGCTATCCAAATCTCCATAACGCCTCAACTACCAGGCCCAACTTTAGCAACTTGCATAGGGTGAAACGGGACAGTTTCGCTGACCAAAGTGTTCTCGTCTTCTCAGAATATTTGGAGAGTGGCAAGTGGTTCCTTCGCTTGTTCAATGATGACCTTTTGGAACGGAAAGTCAGTGTGCTTGCCAATATTGATGCCAATGCTGAAGTGAGATGTCCTCAACAATGTAGCGGGAATGGGAACTGTGTGTACGGAAAATGTCACTGTTTTGACGGGTTTGGAGGAGTTGACTGTTCGATAAGTAAGTTATGAAATGAAATGATGATATATAGTCATGCATTCGAATTTCATTTTCACTCCATTTTCTACTAGAGTGTTGAGTTGTAATCAATATGTCTGTCTTTCTCTCATACCCTATTCCCAGGCGTGTGTCCAGTTCTCTGTAGTAATCATGGGAGATACAGTGGAGGGATCTGTCATTGCGAGGCTGGCTGGAAGGGGGCTGAATGTGATATTCCAGAGTCAGAATGCGAAATCGGAAATTGTAATGGGAATGGAGATTGCATTGGTGGGAAATGTGTTTGCCGGAAGGGATGGACTGGAGTTTCTTGTGGCAAGGGTGAGCACTAGAGTTATAGTAGTTCATGATGATTTGTTACATTCATATTATTCATTTTCCCCAGCACGACATATACCCAGAGTTGTAGTGTGCTAATCAATCCACTTAATTAGATGCCCTCAAGGCCAAGAGGGGGAGTGTTGAGACAGCTTATTTGTCATTACGTTTTGTCATCATTGCTTGTTAATTTCATTAGTGGGATGGAGAAGGTTCACACTTGCATGTATAAGCCAGATTGTTAGAGTATTCGAAGCCAAAAATATGTGGAGAAGAAAATTTAATGTATTTACCAAGTTTGGAACTGTTCTTGTTACGTAGTTCATCCTCCAAAATATTAATTTTGAATGGTTTCTTTAGGAGATTGTCCTGATCCTACGTGCTCAGAACACGGGTCGTGCTATGATGGGAAATGTTCGTGTAATGAAGGCTGGTCTGGCATACTCTGCAAGTAAGTACATGGCACTATGTGACATACGACGAGTAAACGTGGTACTGGAATGGAATGTAAATATTGATCTGTGTTTTTGTATTTGTTTCAGTGTTCCCGATACTTTATTGGCGAAATGCATTCCGGATTGTTCCAGTCGTGGTGAGTTTGATGCAGCCAGTGGTAGGTGCCTTTGTCAGAAGCCTTATGTCGGCCCAAACTGCATGGAAGGTAGACAACGACATGAATACTTGCTCCATTCTATCTTATCAAGTCGTATTGCAAAAGTTTCTTTTAGATTTAAAGTACCTTAATGCAATGCTAATACAAATGTCCATATATACACACGAATGAATGCAGTATGACACCCAAACATGAAATACATTTCTATGTCGCAAAGGTATGGCTGCATAAGGCTAAGCCAACTGCACTCTAGCTATATGGAGGAGTTTTTACTGTAAGCAAATGATTTATGCATTTGATCTTGACTGGAACATGGCATTTACTTCACTTTCACTGGAAAGGTTGTAAGAAAAAACAGGTTTCTCTGTAAGAAATGGAAAAGTAAAACGGCAATACAGGAAGCTCTCTTCCATATAAAAAATATTTTTCACTGTTGTGGATGCGGACACGAGCACAACAGCATGGTTTGAGTTGATCGGCGTTAGAAATTTATAGGCGCAATGTATGCGGAATAATGGATGATGGAAGTGTGGGTGATAGATTTCCAGCAATTTAGATCATTGCTAGATGTGTGTTGCATTGTATTCAGGTGGTATAAAGAGATGAAGAAAGGCCATAAAGTGAGATACGAATAAAGAATGAGGAATACGTCTCGAGAAAAAAGGGAGTGAAATCGAATCTATATTCTAGCTGAGAAGAAAAAAAAGCTGTAGAAGGGCGGCAAGTAATGCACATGGTTTGTGGTGGTTTGGTTTCGTTGGATTATTCAAGTGGAAAGAATTCAGAGGAAAAGGAAAGAAAATGGATGGCAGGAGAGGGTGACCCGTGTGCTGCTTTCACTGCATGAGCCTAAAGAATCTTTTCCATATTGGCAGCTCTTTTAACTCCGATTGACTGAATAGCTGTAGGTTTGGGAGTCGAAAGAAGCCCTGACATTGGTATTGGCTTTAGTGGTATGACATGGGATTGCATTGCATTCTCAAGAAGAAAAAAAAAGACAAAAAACCAGTTGTGCGATTAGGATGCACCCACGCATGAATTGCATTACACGTATGACCCTGTCTAGCCACCCCCTGCTTCTGTATGACCTCATGTTCATATATGAATCCACATACGCCTAACCAAAGAGATGGTTTATAGAATTAGAATTTCAGTGAAAGTATAAAGCTCATCCACACGCTTTCAGTAGGGTTAAAAAGAACAGTATGAAAAATCAACTTGACTTGAAGCATAAGGCAAAAACCAATAACCACACACTATTTTTATGAGATAGGATAACTTCCTATCTCTGATGTTTCCTTTTCCGTTTGGGGGGAGAATTTCATCCTCTGTTTTTGGCTAGGTTGCATTATTCAAGCCTGACCACAAACAATATTTTACCTGTTTTTTGAAAAATCTATCATGAAAAGGATACAGGGTGAAATGACGCGATGAGATATGAAAGAAGGAAAAATGCATGATTTGTTTTACATTATTTTTCTTTCGTCGTATCCCATTAGTCGTCTATTTTTTTTAAATTGGAAATTGAATTGAGTAAAATGTATTTGTGTTGCAGTTGCCTGTGAGAAAGAATGTGGACAGAATGGATTTTGTAATGCGGAAGGGAAATGTGAGTGCAAACCCGGATGGTCTGGAGATCACTGTGAGTTTCTCACATGTGACTCTCGCTGCCAAGAGCATGGACAATGTAAGAATGGAACGTGTATCTGCTCCTTGGGATGGAATGGAAAGCACTGCACACTAGGTAAGATTTAATAGGCTCAAATAAATGGGTTATTGAAGAGAGGCAGAGAGTTGTTGAGGAATTCAAAAATAGGAGAGATGTGCTACATGAAAGCAATAAAACGTTGCCCATGTGCCGTCTGTGTGCAGCATCCACAGCATCCACTTTCTCCAACCTTTTTCTTGTGAGGGGGAAAACAAGTGGAGAAAAATGATAGTGTGTGTGCGGAAAAATGATAATTTTTCTGTGTCCACAGCCGGATGTTCCAATTCTTGTAGTCATCATGGGTCATGCATAATGCAAGACGGATGGTACTCCTGTAAATGCAGCAGTGGCTGGGCAGGCGAGGACTGTTCCATTCGGTTGGAGACCAATTGTTCTGATGATATAGATAATGACGAGGGTAAGTTTTCATTTTGTCTTCAGAAGCCTTCATTCCTGTACATGAATGTATGTAGCTATTGTCTTTTATGTACAAGTCGAAAATTCTTGATTTCATTGATTCAATTTTAGTTACAAAGTTTAGATTTTTCGACCGCTCGATCTAACACATTGGTACTCTTTTGTCATTTTTTCTAGATGGAATGACTGACTGTTCAGATTCTGAATGTTGTGATGATCCCAACTGTCGAGATCACTTGATGTGCATGACAGCCAATGATCCGGTGGAGGTATTGCTTCGGAAGCAGCCTCCGTCGGTAACCTCATCCTTTTTCCAACGTGTCAAATTCCTTATCGAAGAGAATAGTGTACAGAGCTACGCTCAGAAAGATGAGTACTCCGAAAGGTAATGGTGATTGTCTTTGTCACTCCATTTTCATTTCCGTCCCTTCCATTCATCTCTATATTTAATACAAAACGAATCTTTCTATCAGTCTGTTACAAAACGAAAATCTTTTTTAACTCGTCTTAACTGTTTACCTTTTTGGTGGTTAGTTATGATCAATTTTTGATCAAATAGGAGGTTGTTCATGATATCTTTCTAGTTGACACTTTTTCAATAATATCTTCAACTATTTTTGGTAGGTTGCTAACTCGAAACCAAATCAAGACAAAAATAACAATAGAGTCTCAAGCATATTTTGACGAATGTCTTTTTGTAAACAAATGCATGAATAAAATGACCTTTGATTTTCTCAAGGACGATTGACGATGACATATACTTTATGCAATGACAAAGGGACTTTTGCTAGGGATCTGTCATATCATCGTTTTTTAGGCTCTAATTAATGTTAAGCTCTAGTTACTACTCTATAACTGTTAACTACTATATGTGTGTGTGTCCTTTGTTTGTCCATTTGTATCCGATATGCCGAATGACAACTCTTGTTGTGTCACTTCTTCTGACTGTGTTCGTCTTTTGTCTCATTCGGCTCCTTCCTTGCTTCAATACTTAACTATATTACTACATTTTACTTGATTTTCAGTTCTTTTCGTTCTTTTTTCACGAAGTTATTGCCAAAACAAAAGTTATATTTACGCTTCATATATAATATATCTACTATCTACTATATAAATCCTTCAATCATACTTCTTTAAAAAGTTATACGTCATCATCAGTACTACTGGCTACTTTTCAAATCAAACCCGTTCAATAGTTCAAGAGTGCCATCATCACGTTTCGTTGTGTCCATTTTTTAAGTACAACTTTTCCAACTTGTCTTTTCTGTTCTTGGAATAAATTTAATGATGGGAACGGTTTTCTTTCTATTTCATTTTGACTTCAAGAAAAAAACATCTTCTTTTGTCTCAAGTTTCCCAAGCTTGCAAACTTGTTGGTTTAACGTGTTCTTTTGGTTTTGTACTTTTGGTTTTTTACTCATTTATCAAAATTGTACTTCATTTTCATCAGTCAAATTTTCTTACAAGATAAAAATTATAAAAGAAAATGCACTTTATTACTATATACTACTCCTCAGCTTATTAATACGAATTTTCAACTGGGAAAACAAACTAAAACCAATTAAGTTTTTTTAGGAGGATAGAACTCATTTAATACGAAATGAACTTTGCGTATTAATTTTAACCTTAGTAGTACCTATATAAAAAAAGACGTAAAACAGAGGAAAAAATTATGATAGCTGGCTAAACTTAAAAACTAATATTGGCAATGTTTATTTGTTTCTGATCACATCTCACTCACTTTCCCCTGTTGTGCCCGAAACTAGTCATTTTTGGAACTCTTTCGATGCTCGGTAAGTCTAAAAAACAGTCATCGTTGCTTTATTAACATTAATTTCACAAAAAGCCCCACCCAAAGTAAAATACAAGATTAAAATGAACAGTCTTTCCTACTTTCACATTTTTCTGAGAAAAAAATGAAGGGCATTTAGTATATCAAAAAATATACAACACAATGTAGTTGTAGCAGAGAGAAATGATTAGGGCCATACTTCAATACAAAACTTTACGCTCACGTCGCAAAAAATCATGTAGGGCGTCAGTTTCTACAGAAGAAAGCAAGCAATCAAAGCATTCTACTAGAATAACAATGATATATATACATGCTTTTCTACAGCTTTACAAACCAGTGTTTTGCGCTCAAGTTTACTAAAAACGATAATTTTTTCTTTGATAAGTTTGCTTACATAATCTCTGTCTATACTAAGGATAAGCTTACAGCATTTATGATTTTTGGTTTATAATTGTCAGCTGCCTATATATTTGATTATCAGCAACACTAAATTGCTCAAGAGAAAGTTATTTACTTATTGGAAACTACTTAAATCTCTCTCTATATATATAATCCTAAGCATAATTCTAACCTTTGTGTCCCTGTCTTTGTCTGAATACTTCCTCTCCTTCAAAAAAACTACTTACTTCACCTTCGTCTTTCCATTTATATGTAGAATACTTCATTACTACTAATAATAACTATGTACATATTACTTGTTAGCATATTTACAATTTAGAGTACACTGTTCTACTTCTACTTACAAACTCATATAACTTTGTTTCGTTCGTGATGAATATATATGATATGAAATATTACAAACTGCAGCTCAGCAAACCACTAATCTAATCAGCAAATGTACTTATTATGTTTCTCGGATAAAATAGTATTTTTTTCTAACCAAAAATGCATTCCGCAACGTGTGGTTTCAAGTAGGATGAATAATGAATAGTTTACTCAAAAACTTAAGGACAAAACTTGTTCCAGACATTTTACCAAATAGTCTCTTTTCATTCATGCTGCAAAAACTTGAGTAGAACTTGTCCTTATAGTCATAATACATACATGAATTTTTATATATATTTCAACTTTTCACCACATCTCAAAAAAAAATATCCATGAGCATTCCATATATATAATAATCTCCTTATAATATCTACTTATGTAAAAAAAACTATATATATATACTCTTATGTGTATCTTCTCATTTCTTTCTTTCAATTTCTCTATCTTTCTCTCTCCATTTTACCGTATCTCTTTTCTATTTGTGTGCTACTGCACCTTCTTTTGTGTACTTCATTTTTATATTTGTTTGTGGTATGAAAAAAAAACATTGTTTGGGTCCACCAATTATCTCTTACAATGGGGATTACTCCCCATGGGTATTTATAGGCGTGTGTCCGTCATTCGGGGTCAAGTGCTTTCTCCAGACGGCCTTGGAATTGTTGGTATTCGTGTCAGCGTTGACAAAAGTTCCCGGTTTGGATTCACTCTGACAAGGAAAGGAGGATGGTATGAATTGATTAATTGAACAAAACGTCTCTATGTGTCAAAAAATAAAACTACTCTGTGACTCTAATTATTATTATTACTACCATTATTATCTACTTTAAATAATATTACTTGTACTCAAGTAGTTCTTGTTTGAGATGCACTGTAGTCTTTCAATGTGTCTTAATTACATACTGTAGATTTAAAAAAAATTACGTCACTTGCTCATTCAATTTAGTATGTAAAATAGTGCTATCTCTCTATATGTGTGCTACTGTAATATGGATTGGGAAAAAGTTTAAAAGTCTCATGAAATCAACTGGCTGGTATCATAGGTTCGACATGCTTGTGAATGGTGGTGGATCCGTTACACTTGGCTTCTCTCGTCCCCCATTTCGACATTTGACAAGGACTGTGTTTGTTCCCTGGAATGAAATTGTTGTGCTGGATCCCCCAGTTATTATGGCAGCTACTGGATCTCATGCTCGAGATGGTCAGGTTGAGGAAGTGAAGGAGACCACACAGCCCCCATGTCTTCAACATGATTCAGAATATGTTGAAACCTTTTGTTATGTCATCATGGTTGCCTGGAATGGTTGGCGCTAACCCACAAAACAGTCTTATCTTTACGGAAACTCAGGTAATAATAGCACGCATTTTCATAGCGATTTCTTATAGCTTTTGTAGTGAATCATTTCGAAAGGAAGAGAGGTTCGACAAAAGTGGCTCATATTAAATATATGTGATTGCAGATATTGCAACAAAGCATAGTCATTCCTGGATCTGATGTCCACTTGCTATATCATAGTAGTCAATCTCCTGGCTATCTTGCTACCGTGCTCATGCAACTTACGGGACCAGAAGTACCCCCAGACTTGAGTTTGGTTCATTTAAAGATCACAATTGAAGGAGAGTTGTATCGAAAGACTTTTGAAGCAGATCCTAACATAACGTACACATTTGGGTGGAAAAAACGTAATGTGTACCAACAGAAAGTTTATGGCGTGGCATCCGCTAGAATAGCTATTGGCTACCAATATTCCACCTGTACCAGACCAATATGGACTGTACAGACAGTTACGCTTAAAGGATTTGATGTTGACATTGCTGACGTGGGAGGATGGAATCTGAACATTCATCATCACTACAACTTCCATGAGGGCATTCTGCAAAAAGGTGATGGCTCAGAAGTTCACCTCAAAGAACTTCCCCGGATTGTGACAACGATAATGGGTGAGAAAGGGCAGCAGCGCTCTTTGCTCTGTGAGCCCTGCGAGAATAAGCTGCTTTCCCCAATCGCATTAGCAACTGGACCAGATGGTAGTATATATGTGGGTGACTTCAACCTCGTGAGAAGAATCACTCCAGATAATGTTGTTTATACAGTACTTCAACTGAGGTTTGTCAAAAACTCCTGTTTGTACACAAACATTTACTGAAATGGCAGAGACATGTTCTCATAAAAAATTATTACCTACTTTCACTTTTACTTTCTCTAGTGCCACCAAAGTCTCACATCAGTATTACATGACCATTTCTCCAGCGGATGGCCACCTCTACATTTCTGACCCGGAGAAATATCAGGTACATAATATACACAACTTCCAATCAGAGAGAGAGAGAGAGAAAGATATTACAGTCCGTTATGTTATGAGTTTTATGATGGGCAGCAAACTTTTATTGACAAACAAAGTAAAAGTTTGGAGAAAAGTGGGTTGACTTTGATAAGTAAAAGGTAATGACGTTTGACATTTATTTTTTTTGTAGATTTTAAGAGTAAACTCTATGGACCAGATAGAGGATCCACGTGTCAATTACTCACCTGTTGTTGGATCTGGCTTGAAATGTGTACCTGGGGACCCCGCAAATTGTGGAGACGGGTTTCCAGCCAAGCTCGCAAAATTGAATCATCCAAAGGGAATCGCTATCACGAGTGATGGCTCCATATATATTGCTGATGGACCCAACATAAGATATGTAGATGGTCATGGGATTATCCGAACACTTATTGGTAGCCACACACATCGTGGATCTCGCTCAGGCATGATAAAAACTACTGATTTTGAGTCTTGTCGTGTGAAACGAAAGGACATGGCTCAGGTTCAACTCCACTGGCCGAGTAATCTCGCTCTGAATCTTGTGGAAAACAAACTTTTATTCATTGACGAGGGAATCCTCTTCCAAATCACGGATGACAATCAGCTGGAACGTGTCTTTGGATGTGACTCTTCTGACAAAGTTGTGCGGCCCATTTTGGATCTCGCATTTAGTCCTAAAGGCCAATTATATTTTGTGACAGAGGACTCAAATCTCTACACCGTTAAGAGACAAGGTGAAGTCTTGCTGGTGAGAACTGACAAGATCTCTCCTTATGGGCATAATATCACTGGTGGAGCCCTGTCAACCGGAGTCGTGGGAGAGAGACAAAGAAACAATTTGGATGCAGGCTTTGTGTCTGCCGTCAGTGTGGGAGCTGATGGAACTGTTTATATTGCTGATCAAGCCAATCTTGAGCTCATGAAGGTGGCAGACTTCATTCCAACTCCGGCGGACATGAACACGGATTATGAGGTTGTGTTCCCTGCTACCGGAGAAATTTATGTTTTCAATCGATATGGTCAGCACACTTACACCAAAGATCTCAAGTCTGGCAAGATCCTCTACTCTTTCCTCTACACCAAGAACACAAGCTATGGGAAGCTGTCAAAAATTAGTGACAGTGCGGAAAATAAAATCCTCTTCCTACGTGACTACTCTTCCGTTGTCTCCACAATTGAAAACACACAAGGCAAAAAATGCAACTTAAAAATTAATCATCTTGGACGACTCGTCCATTTCCAAGAGATGGAAAATTCTGAGATCCGGCTCGAGTACTCAGATGAAGGGCTGCTCCTTGCCAAAACCACAACTTCTGGGCTCAGCTCTTTGTATTCATACGACAAGTTTGGAAGGGTTCGACGTGTAATTGGTGAGACGGGAGTCATTACCAGTTTCGATTATGAACTTGTTGGATCAGCTATTCAAGTGAGAGTTGGTGACTCCCAGTCAAAGAAAGAGTTTCTCCGCTTCTCCGTCTTGCAAAATGATGAGAAGGACGAGGTAATTGTCAATAAAATGAATGGGGCTGATAACGTGGTGAGAAAGCGTATTTTACAGCGAGACATTAAGAACGCAAGCTACAGTTTGCGAAGTGAGGACGGAGCTTTGTTGTCAGGCGGCTCATGGGGAATTTATCCCCTATTAAAGGATGGAATCCCACCAATGCCTGTGGAAGGGAATCTTATGCGTGGTCCATCATACCAACATCTTATTGACTTGGAGTCTCCTAATTCTGGAGGAAACAAACACGAATGGAAATTTGGGCTGTTGGGTGATGGCAAAGGGCCAGAGCGAACACTTGATCGTCAAATGTGGGTCAACGACAGCCGTGTGCTCAGTTTGGAATTTGATCAGTCGCTATCTCGGGAGGTGATACATAGTCGGGACCGAGAGTCCATATTCTACATTCAATATGATAAAACTGGGCTCCCCCTCTACTTCATTCCAGGCTCAAACAACGGCTATCGATTCTCCATGAACATCACTTATGACAGATTTAAGCGAGTAGAAAACTGGAAATGGGGCGAAGGCCGAGGACTTCAAGTCACATATGGACGGAATGGGTTTGCCACGGAAATGAAAAACTTGGAAGGCGCTCCCGTCAGAACTATTGAATATAACGAGTATGGCCAGCCATCCAATATTTCTCTCAAGTCAGGGCGTTCCTTCCTCTTCCACTATGATGTGCATGGGGGACTCAAAAGCATGGAGACTCCGAAACGCACTCGCCACTCTTTTATTCTCCAGTACTCGATCAGCTTCACCAAACTTGTGTATCAGCCACCTGGTTATGGGGCCATCAAGAACTCTTTCGTTAAGTATTTCAACTCTTATGGGCTGTTGGAAAGTATCCTTCTCCCGTCGGATAATGGGAGAATCTTTCAAGAATATGATTTACTCCGCCGACCAACTCATTTGCTCTTCAGTGAAGGGAAAATCAGCAGAAAGTATAAAGCCAAAGGAGTTACCATCACTGTCTCCGAAGGCAAGTTTGACAGTACAAGTCACGTATGGACCAACGGCGTCGGCAAGATTGTTCAAGAGAAGCAAGAGTTCAATGCAAAATTTGGCTTAGCCACCTCCAAACTGGTTTATGAGTATGACTCGAATTTCCGTCCGATCGTGATGAAGGCTCGAATTGGAGGGAACGTGCTCCCAGACTTTGTTCTCACCTACAACGCCAAGTCAGGTGGGCTCGAGCAGCTCGGCTCCTTCCGCATTGCAGCCTCGAATAGCCAAGAAACGTCTGTGTTTGATGGTATGGCAATCTTCACAAAACGCATGAATGGTTATGGCCAACCCGTCCAGTACTCATTGACTATTCAAGCAGAAGAAGTGTTTAGAATGGAGTTCTTTTACATAAACACATCCCATCAAATCCAGCAAATCAAAATGAAAACCAAAAACATAGGCACAGCACCCGTTCGCAACTTCACGTATGATGATGACGGTCAGCTTGTTCAGGTAGACTCCACGGAGCCTTGGAAGTTTGACTACGATTTGAATGGGAACCTCAAAGCCCTCACATACCGGGAGAACACGATAGCCTTGGAGCACAATGATCAAGACAGGATAGTTCGATTTGGAGATGGGCTCTACAATTACGACATGGTTGGGAGGATCGTTCAAAATGCAAGGGAAGAGTATTTCACGTACAATGCTCTAGGCCAACTGAAACGAGCATGGAAGAGGGGAAGATTTGATGTCGAGTACTTTTATGACTACGAGGGCCGTCTCGTTGCGAGAAAGGACAATCATGGAAATGCCACTCAGTTCATTTATGCAGATGTTCAGCACAAAGATTTGGTCACGCACATATATAGTCCGAGAGAAAACAGACTTCTCCATTTGGTATATGATGAGAGTGAGAGACTGATATTTTTCCAAGTGAACAGAAACCAAAAGTATTATGTGGCTAGTGACCACTGTGGTACTCCAATGCTCATCTTCAACCAGTATGGACAAGCTGTCAGAGAGCTATCCCGAAGTCCTTTCGGTCACATTGTGTATGATTCAGACTCATACTTTTATTTGCCAATTGACTACTGTGGTGGTATCCATGATAAGGTAAGTTCTTTGTTAAGTTTAAATTTGCTTACGCGAGGGTAAGCAGCGACGCGACAACATCAAGATGCTTAATATATATATACTTTTTCTTTCTCTGTGCGAATAGGTAACTTCATTGATTCATATGAAGAGTAAGAGAGTGTACGATCCACTTATTGGCCAGTTCCTTACTCCTGACTGGAGTAGTGTGTTGGAAAGCCTGGAAACTCCGGAGAAAATTCATTTGTATAGACTAAATGGCAACGACCCCATCAACCTAATGGGTTCCGGACCTGCTTTTGGTAATATATGTGATTGCTAACTAGTAGTTGATTTTCAAATCTATTATATGCTCTAAATATGTTCTTGTCGTGTTAACACATACCTGATAGGATGTACGCTTATATAAATATGTGTAATACGTTCATATATACAGATAGTATATGTACATAGATTTGAGTGGAAAGCAATAAGGGAAAAGAGGTGTAAAATGACAGTTACATAAGAAAAGACAGAATGTTTTATATATATTTTTATGAATGTCGTTTTTGCAGATCATCAAGGTTGGCTGAAATACCTTGGCTATAACCTGGAATCCCTGGCTCCTCAGTTGTTCCCAAGAACACTTGGAATAATTGGAAAGGAGAAAGGATTAGCAGTTTCAGGGCTTGAAAGCCGTATCCTAGAGAAAACATTTGATCTTCCCATCCTTGGGACGATTCCAAGAAGCGTGGTAACGAAATCGACTTTGGTTCCTAATCCAGGCTTACAGATTGCACTAATGGAGCCTCCATTAGGGAAGAACATCTTGTTGAGTCGGACTGCCGAGGGGAAAGCAATGATATCCTGTCCATTTTGCACCACAAATCGTGTCTACCGAGATGTTTTTACAACTATCCTGAACGGTAGTGATTTCCTCCGATTTGTGTCCCACAATCCAGGCCAAGATGTGTTCCATTTCGCCAAGAAAGAGCTGTGGAAGGCTTCTGATGACTTGGCAGATTTAAAAAGACTCAGTGGTCAAGTTAATGTGACCGTCCACGACCAATCCACAGAGAACCAAATGATTCATTTGAAGATCAGTATGTATGGTGTAATTATCTCTGTCCGTTATGGACTCACTGGCCCAAGGGAAGAAAGTCGACTGATTCATCACGCAAAGGGCTCAGCGAGTCGAAAAGCTTGGGCTAATGTCAAAGAACTAATTCGTGTAGGATTTCCCGTCCTTGAATTCACTTCCAGTGAGCGAGCTGAGATTCTTCAGAATGGCCACTTGACGTCATACCATCATGAGTTTATTCATGATCCAGATGACTACCCCTTCTTTTCCGATGATCCTTTGAATGTTCGAATAGTCAAAAAGTCGAAAGCACAAAGAAGCAAGCCGGGAAATCCTACTGACTAAAATTTTTATTAAAGAATTAGATGAAACAGAATTTTTTTAATACAAAAAATTCCAAGTTCCTGAGTGACTCTTTTTTATCTTGAAACGTCCCTGAACCGAACTGTGAACTGTGTAGCTGCAGAAGAGTAGAGTATAGGTGGTAATAGATATTAATCGCATTAAATTCTAAAATCAAAAATTATATATAAATATATATATATATATTATAAAACTACCTTAAATTCTATTTACAACCGGCGTCGACTAACACGTTTCTATCAATTGTATTGTATTACTTAAAAACAGGTAGATAGAAAAAAAAGCACTTGTTTTTAAGTACCCCAACAAATGAAAGCCTCATATGTCACATCTTGACTTTGACCACTTAACATACTGTATAACTAACTGTACGATGATGGAGTTTAACATGGAAAGAGACTTAATAGCACCTTTTTTGGTGAAGTCCCCTACACACCAGATTGTATATAGCCATAAATATATATATAGCAAAATACAGCCATAGTTAGATTTTACATTGTATTGTATTAATAGGGACTACAAAAGTTGTGACTGACAATGAGTCTTGGTGTTACAGCATTGTACCAAAGAGAAAGCTAGGGAATGTTAATTTTTTAATGAATCCCACAAACTTTCAATCCCCTTGATAGAAAGCAGATTTATTTGAGAACACTCCCGCATATATATACTACCTACAACCTACGTCCTACATAATTTGAGTGAATGATGTTTCACGTTATATCCAAAAAAAATCATCAAGAATCTCGTGCTAGTCTATATGAAATTTGTCATATTTATGTGTAGAGATAAGGACCTCATAGTTTCTTAGTGGGGTTAAATGAGGTTGCTTTTTGTAGTTTGTAGGTTAGAATATTCAGTGTAATGTCAGATTTTTGTTAATCTCTGATAAGATTTTCTACTTTTTCTTGTATTTTTATCGAAACCTATCCATGAATGAAATGGAACTGAGCTGATGTCCGCAGTTGGTTTCATTTTCATGTGGTTAAAAACGATGTCGGTGAAGGAGTCACATGAAAACTCTGTGTGTGGTTTCTCTGATTGTATTTCGAAGTATATTTTTGAAACAAAATAGTCATACGGAACAACATACTTAAGAAGAACTTGAATTTTCTTTTGAGATGCTGTGGTTATTAAGTTATTTAAAATTATACTTGTATGATTCTTACATAGTTGACTATTATCATCCGCCTGAGATTAATATTGTATTTTTAATGAAACTAACTTTTTGTACGACAACTGAATTTGGCCAAAATGCAGCTTAAACCTTTTGAAACAAAACAGGAAAGAAATCACACTCCTCAAAGGAAAAAATGCATATAAGCCTACTTAGTTTACTAAATGTGCTCTCTCGAATATATTCATATAGATTTTAATTAACTGACGATCGTTTACAACATACTGGGTAGGATTGCCAAATAAACGTGTACATAACTAGTTAAGAACTTGATGAACTTATATGTAATTAAATATATTAGGGGTTAATTAAGACAATTTATAACTCAGTTGTCCTCTTTTATTGTAGCAAGCTAGAAGTTTTTATTGTACATTAAATAAAGAAACACGTTACACAAACTCGTGTCCATAACGTGGTCCCCATATGCAAATCATCCCCATGTAAATATTGTAAATAATAATATAATTGTGACTTGATTACTATTATCCTAGAGAATTTGGAATTAAGTAAAATTAACAAAACTATGATGACTAGCTTTGTTTTTTACCAGAGAGTCCTTTAGGTCAGGATTACATGAATACATTAAACAATTCAAAAATATATATTGACCTCATGCTTAACGAATTGAATTCACCTACAAGATCGGATAGAAGGATAAACTTTATATTAAAAAATTTGACAAATTGTTAGCTTATAATTACTTATATATTATCATGTTGTAAATTAACATTGTAAAAAAATGCTAAACTTTTTATCTTATTTTCAACCGTGATACATATAAAATTTGTATTTGAGAGTAAGTGCGATGTTATTATGGAATAATTGTATATATATTCTCTCTCTGTATGAATACATATAATTGATACAAAGTTGCTTAATGTACGGAATGAGAATCAAAACTTTCCTTTTCATTCACGTGGCCAAACTAAACTCTATTTATATGGAAAATGTTGTGTGTATCCAATATTCTACAATAAATCGTCGTCATTATCGTAGCTACGCAGCTATTTCGTTGTCCAGAAAGGATGAAGAGTCAAATGAGAGGCGACAATGGACTGCGACGGTTTCTTACTAGCTTATTGTGTAATAGAAAGTAAATTGCATTCAACCCGTTGGTCGTGGTACTATTTACATTTGCTGACTAAAATTAAATGTAAAACTGTAATACATAATATAAACTCTGTATAAATGAAGTCGGAAAATGTGAATTTGCGTTATTTTTCATCGGGATTCTAAAAAAGATTTGCAGCTAACATTAGGACGGTTTGTTACATTAAAATGTATAACTATTACGTATACATACTTTAAATAAATATCTATATTAACTTACATGCTGTGCGATGTGAATGCGAAAAGCCTTTGAAATGAGTATAAATTATATTATATGTTAAATCTAAGTGTTTCTAAATGTACATAATATGCTAAGTTTCTAGCTACATCCTAACTAACATTTACTACAGTCAGTACTATGTGTACACCCATACTACTTATGGAAAGTAACGGTATAAAAACTAAATGGATTTTAAGCAGTAACAATCTAATCATATAAGCTAAAACATGGAGAAACTGAAACAAAACAAAGCTAATTGTTTATGAACTTTAATAATTTACTGCGTGTCATATGATATGAATAAATCATTAATATTAATAACGACATCAAGAATATGATCGTGTTTGCCGATATATATGATATGATATGAAGATTATGTCATACACGTATAAATTATATAGGAGTAAGAAAATGTGTATGAGAGAGATGAAATTTCATGTGTTTTGTTTATACATATTATATTGTAAGTAGCTACTGATAACAGTTGACAGTCTATATATATTATATGATGATGATACGCGAGTTAAATTAAAACGTTATATTTCATATCAAAAAACCATTGTTTCCTACAATGTAAGTTTTCTTACCTTTAATCATTATTTAATCTGCATCATCTATTTCAATCGCATAATCATGCATAAAATTTATAACCATAGCTATTGCATTGTAAGAAAATGCGAAAATAAATTTTGATGTGGTCAAAATGTTTGCAAATAACACACATTTCATACAACTTTTTAAACAAAAATGAGGCGACCGGTAGCTGGCAAGTAGCTTTCTATTCGTTTTTTCGACTGTGTGAATTGTAAGTCATGTAGCTGCCAAAGGGATGCGGATGCAGGGATTGAGAATACTTACACTTATCATCTAACAAGCATAACCGAAAAGTTGAATGATTATCTACTATACTTCTGATAATGTCAATAAAAATGTCAACAACATCGACAAAGACATATTCTAATGATTAGAGGGCTAAAATTATCTAGAAATTTACACCATTTGATAACCTGTTTCTTAAAGCGAAAACCCTGAATTCCTTCTCTTCAGATGTTAAACAACGTAAGATTTTCGAATCCACCTAGCATCGAAAGGACTGAGAGGAGTGGCAGGGCCTTTTTATAACCTTACCAATTTACGGGGCAACTTGCAAATCAGATTGTAAGCTGTCTCTGTGCAATGATATTATCAATGACCGACGCGGTTGTAGTATTTTCCTTATTTGTCAAGTAGACATTGCGAGAAAATTGTCGTAATTTTCCTTTAATGCCATTTAAGCAGTTAAAACAAGTTAAAGGACAAAAAATTTAGCATTTACAAAAACGAATCCCCATCCATCGCATTTGAATAGTCGCCAGGGGTTTTGCATACAATGCAATCTTTGCAGAGTGAGTATGAGAATGAATCGCTTCCAATAATACCTGTGTATGATAGCAATTGTTGGTGATAGTGACAGTTCGTTTATTGGAATAATCCATGAGGCTGATCCTTTCTATATATCGTTTTCTCAACTATATTATTTGTATTGATGATGGGGATAGGCATATAAGTACTTCTCGGAGATCATTATATCGAAGTTCTTTCCATGACACCGACGTCCTTCTCCAAATAAACTTTTCATTCTTGACAACCCTTCTTGTAAATTGTACTGAGATCTTCTGTAACCATTTGGAATCATGTTCTAAGATCTCAATACTTACTTTTCTCACCTCATGCACACTCACAACCCACGCTTATTCCAAGTGATAAGTACGTACTTATGCGAATTTCTGCTTAATACTCTCCAGCTCTCTTAGGTCATTCCATTGTCAATCTGCGCACTTGTCATCCACATAGAAAAGAAATACAGGTATACAGGATCATTTCTCGGCCTTGCTATAAAATAACATTGTGATATCGCATCAGTAGGGATAAGTACAGTAACAAAAATATAAGGAAATAAATCTTAAAATGGCACAATATTATTGTCATTCTCACTAAAGGAGGCAGTGAGTAGTGAGAAACAATAAAACCTCTTGCATATTGGCTGAACAGTAATAGAAGGATAACTAAAGACTCAAATTTCAAACTTTATCACAAATTCCGTAAAAACATATTTCTTTCCTTTGCGAGTGCAAAAAAATCCCTTTCTATTAAAAGTACTCTCCCACAAAAAGGTTATTCCTTTGTATAAAGGATTTGCTAAGTGTGATGTCACATGTAGATCGCAAATCGATTGAAATTAAAACAGCTTAATTTGCATTTTGGAAATGTGTATGCAAATACAATAAAGGTAAAAATGAACTCTTATTTGAACTTTGCATAACACAGCTATTCCACATTGTGTCACATAGACGAGAGTACAGAATAAACAGATTATTAATAGGATTGAAAGTTAATATGATGCAGTGTGTAAAATCCCTTGTTAGTCCATTCGATTTCTTTTAAGCTAACAATCAAGTGAAACAAAGAAGATAAACGAGGAAGGTAGGAAGGAAGTTAGGGCGACAGCTGAAGACAGCGTCGTCAATAGGACATTACCCTTTTTTTTAGTTTAAATGAACAACAACCTAAAATTCAATCGGAAAATTAGCCTTTATTGAATATGAACGAAGTTGTCTTCTTTAAGTAGTAAGGCACCACTGTGTCACACGTTATTGAACTCAGCCAAACATTACATTAGCATAGCCAGGATTTTTTTTACAGAGTTTTGCTCCATCGCCGCTGAGGAATCATTTTCTGTTTTTCTTGACGAGCCCTTGCACGCTTTAAAATGCATTCGATTTGAAAATGAAGTAATTATTAATACGATTAAGTACACTAAGAAAGGTTATAAAACAGGATCACCTTTAATTTGATAGATTGGTTTTTATAATTAAAAAATAGGAAGAAGAAACCTTTTTCCGTCTGCGAAGGCAACGACCAACCTTGAGGTGGAAATTTTTTGGGGAAATATGATATAAAAGGTACAAAAAATTGCATGTAATTGAAAATATATCTAAAATCTTATTTAGCTATTAACTACCTCATCCTCATCCCTATTGAATCAGTGAATTTTATCGCTAATTATGTTTGGCGGTAATAGCAAACCTGGAAGTTGTGACGTGTTTTTTGTTTTCTTCACTGCTCATTAGCTGTATCGTTTGTTATGCATATTAGATTTGTGATGACGTGAGAAAAGTAAGAGCACGACGGCGCCGCGCTTCGTTGCAAATCACTTCTAGTTAATTACAGCATAAAACGTTTTATTATCAGCTTCCAGCTTATAGTACCAACAATACTACGGCAGCAGTTGACTTGCTGTCAGTTTGTTACCAGCTAGCAACAATTGACTTCGACAGTTGACAGTACCACCAGTGACCAGTCAAGTACAAGTGAAGTGGCGCTGCTACGAATAAGAGGAGAACGTTTCCATCATCCATCCGAACACCTTCAACCTTCGCAGGTAAGACATACCAGTTAATATTTAAATAATATTAAATACAGCTGACATCAACTGTATTCGTAAATTAGGTGTATTAATGGTGTTTTCTATTTTATTTTTTTAAATTTTGTGTTTCAGATAAGTTTTGCGACATCAACTACCAACTACTGACTATCTACTAACAACTAAAGTACTTCGCGAACGAAGGACATTGCATTGGTGAGTGAACCTTAAACATTCAACATTAAAATAAGGTGGCGCATTGCATTTCATTCATGACGGTGCAGATAGTAGTAGTCAATTGCTGATTGTATGTTATGTTGTACCGATTGTTGATTGTGACAGCGATAAAAAAGTACTGGCTGCATAAGCACCATAAGCATTGCTATTTTTTTAAATACATTTGAATATGCTATATTTATTTTAGGTTGCCATTCCAGGATAGAACTCGCACATTCGAAGTCAATGCTACAGGACTAGTCATTAGTCGGAACCTGTTGGAAATATTTACTGCTGGTATGTACGTTTTTACTTCGTAATAAAATTAGGATATCATATACGAGGGCGTTATCATAAGTAATGCACCAA
>JAANSM010000544.1:0-26739 GCA_036850725.1 Orchesella villosa | reverse complement strand
TTTAGATGTATAAATATAATGCTTCAAGGCTATAAGACACAAAAGACTTAACTTTGTTTAAAATTCAGTGAAATGGGAAAAGTTTATATTCTATTGTTTATAGGGAGAATTCATCAGTTTTCAATTATATAAAATTGTAATCGTTCATAATTTAGGTAAACGAAATAATGCAATCGTTTCGTATAGTATTTTGCTGAATCTTGACTTGTAGGTTGATTTTAGGATTTTATGTAAGTGTGCATGATTTAAAGCAGCTTACCTTATTTATAACATGTTGTATAACCAAATGGTTTCGCAAAAGCCCTCTGTCAGCATGCCTAAAATATCAATTCAAAAATTGCCTTTGCTGACTGACATAAACCTGGGCGTTTATCATTTTGTTTGACTAAAACGCATTTTATTTTCTACCTTACCAATCTCTGCTTAAAACTTCAAAAAATGGTTTTCTTAAAACGAAATGGAAATCCATATAGACCTCTGCACCAACCCAAAAAAAATTAAAAGTGTTAAGTAACAAGTCAAACACACATCAATACATACCAAACAAGTTGGGCGTTTCTGCTACCCCACCTTTTAATGTGTAGCATATTGTTTCATTACAATTTCAGTATCAATCATTATACTCCACTTCTCCACTCTGAAGGCACAGTCAGTTTTTTTTGGGCAAAGTCCCAGATCATTCATGAACGATTTTCTGCTGACTTCATATCTCTATATTCAGGGTTAGTTTGAGTTTATTAACACTGATTTAAGAGTGGTACATCCACATCCTACCTGCTAAAGAACAAAAGTAGTTAAACAGTCTATCTACAAACACGGATATACGTGTTGCTCCTAATGTAATTATGATTGGGAGGACGATAAGACGAAACTCTCATTAGTTTTACAGTTTTTTAATCAGTGAAACTTGTACGTAATGATAAGTACCAATTTTCTACATTAGCTTAAATTTCTTTCCTTGCCAAATTAATCTCTGCACAGAAATGCACTCAAGAAGCATGATTACACTAGTGAAAGTAAAACTAGGCCTTTTGTACTCGGATGTATTCTACGAGCCAACACTTTTAATTACTCGCTATATATAGTTCCGTGGAAAGTTACGGAAAACTAATCTAGGGATAATATAATGGAGGGCATGTGCACATCAGTGTAATGATCGGTAGAGTAGAAGTGGGACAATGAAAAAGAACAACGAATAATACCTGTATTGAAGTCATGATAATGATGACCTCGGTTTTTACCGTCTATTTTGAAGCGTCATCATCTGTAAAAGACTAATAGGATGTTGTGAGTCTCTTACACTTCGTATCTTCATGTAATTCACCTGTTGTATGACCTTAAAAGTCATTTATATATTACCCAGCAAAATAAGAAACTCAACTTTTCTTGTTTTTGATCTGACACATTGCTAAAAACGTGCCAAGACGGCACGATTGACAATGCTGGCATCATCATCATCAACAACAACAACAATTGAATTCATTTTAGAGCTGCACTTGGGTGCATATTTATTATATTGCTATAAATTCTAACTGTAAAGTAATGGTGACAAGACTAGCGTGTAACCCATCCGACCGAATCAACTCCTGATGAAATCAAAAGTTGTAGCTATATATTTTTTTAATTTTAGCAAGTGTTGCTCATTATCATCTGAGTAGATTTGCAATTCTTGTTCGCAACTTTTTTCCGCTTACACTCGCTGAATTTAAACTGCAAGAGGGATCCGCATAAAATGTATATATACTATATATACTATAATTTTTATTATAATACCCAAAACAAAAAGGTCAAAGAATCGAAGTGATAGTAGCCTCAATACAGGAATATATTTTTTATTGGATTCAAGAAGTTGATTCTCCGGCTGCTGTTGCTGCTGATCATGATGATAAAAATGATAATGATGATGGCCGCTGCTCATCATGAAGAAACGTGGCTGTTGGCCTGCTTGCTATGCACTTCACTGTTGTTGTTCATCTTCACCAAGAAATATTCATGAAGATATATTCTTCTTTCACTTGCTCTGCTAAGCAGTGCAGAGAGAAGTATTGTTGCTTTAAATGATGTTTTATGTAGATGCACACAAATTTCCACTCTAATAGCAATACTACCTGTCCTACTGCTTCACGTGCATTACATCAGGTAGGATTAGGATCATTAGGAAACTGGGTATGTATGCCTCATGTGTTCGCTTCATTGTTTGCATATTTTTATAAACACAGTTGAAAGACCTGAGAGCTACACAACACACGGACAGTGGTGCGCGATTAGAGGTCGGCCTGTAGATTTGATCCAACACATCTCTAAACACATTTTTTCTGCAGAGAAGAATCTGCTTTACTAGTAACTAGTTTGAATTGATGTTCTTTGGGGTCATGTCTTGCCTTGTCAGATATGTGCATGCGTGCATGATGCATAGTAATAATGTAATTATTATTTAAATGCAATAAAATTGTTGTGTAGTTTGATTATTGTGAGCACCCTTTCTTATTTGATGGTTGTAGTCATGATTTTCACTTGCCAGATTGAGTGGTTACAATTGATGGTTGCAATTTTTATTTGAGGTAAAGAGGCATGCCTGTTCGATTGCCATTTAGTTACAAATGCGAACTTTCATCTGTGCTAAAAGTCAATTCTGTGAAGGTAGGATACGGATAATATTCGTCT
This sequence comes from Orchesella villosa, assembly GCA_036850725.1. NCBI lineage: Eukaryota > Metazoa > Arthropoda > Collembola > Entomobryomorpha > Orchesellidae > Orchesella > Orchesella villosa. The sequence goes on along the minus strand of JAANSM010000544.1, from coordinate 24,075 downwards.
CGTAAATTCTAGGATCGTGTAATTTTGACATGGATGTTTTCTGCGGTCTGTTTTGTTTACCAGCTGGTACAGTCAAAATAAGGGATATAAGGTATAGCATTGCCCTTGCATTTATAATCCGTGGGTTATTTTTGACCTGTCTCTCATATTGTCATGTCATATTGTATTGAATAATATATGAGATTTATAGGAAGCTTGTCAAGCCCTTTTACTATGGGAGGGCATTGATTGGCGAACTGTAATTTACTGCGCATCTAGCTTCTCGTAAAATTAATCGCACTCAGTTCTGTTACTCAAAGAATCCCAATCTGGTAAGGGATTTTCTGTTCCAGTTCTAGGAACGCTGATTTAAAATGTGAGCTATTTTCGTCTATATTGATACATGAAATGCTACGTTTGCACTAAAACACCAAAACTTTGATGAATGCGAATGGACAGATGGAAACCATTCTTGTTTTGATCTACCTTGCCAATCTAAAATGTTTCAATATTCATGATGCATTATAGGATCATGTAGTACCCATCAATAAACATTGGTATTAGACAAGCGCAAGCGCTTGTATTTAGAAAGACCCAATTTTGCCAAAGCTCTTTAAATGTGCCAACATCGGACAGGAAAACATTGACCACACACACACGTGTATAGAGTTTCAATTGATGGGCTGATCACGCCGCACTGCGTTGTTTTTTTAGCTTACATTACTTCCGATGAATTCACGTTGTTCTTCGCGTGATGTTTGGAGTTAGAATTTGGTTGGGGATGATGATGGCATGTTGACAGACGTATGTGATCTGGAATATCATATAGCGGAAGCAGACGTAATTCTAGAGTCAATAGGCTGTGCGTATTTCATACAAGTTGTGTTTAAAGGTTTATATTTCAATTTCATGAATCAAATGCGTCGTACCAGTGCAAACCATTGATTTGAGTGAATTGAGTTTGTTTTGTTTGCATACCAGGAACACTGCACACATATTATTTGTACCTTACTTTTGTACAAAATAAAGTATATGGTATGGTAAGCAAGTGATCAAAGGGATAATTTAAAACTTGACACGAAAACAGTATTTCAATGACTAGGAAACCTTCTACAGAAAAACAAAACAAAATTATAGCAATGAGGATTACGAACATATTAAAGATTGATGTACTAAGGACGAATATTAGCTAGTATACTCGTAATTATAGCCGAAATATAATAACATAATTTATAATTCATAATTTATAGCCGAAATCGCTTGGTTATCATCTTTCTCCAGCCATAATGGAAATGCAGTTATTCATTTTGTTTCATTATCAAAATAGGGCACCACACACCAGTATGAAGCATTGCATTTTATTATGTGCTTACGTAATGTCAACAATGTTGCATTATGCTGATCTTGGTGTTGTGTACAACGTGACACCATTTTTCGATAAGCTTTGATCCATGTCATCCATGTTTGCCATTCATGTGCTGAATACAATTGTATTATTTTGCAAATGATGTGTCGTGTCGTAGAATTGAATTCATTTCTGCCGTGAAACATAATGCTTTCATTCGGCTGAAATTTGATCTGATGATAAAATGGGCTCTCTAAATCATACAACTGTATGCAAACAATGTGTGGACGATTCCGTGCTACACTGATCAAAGGATCAACAACTCGCTCATCGCTGCATTTTGAATCAACAAATAATGGGGAGGAAAGAGCCTTCCGTATATTGGTTCATTTATTACATTCTGTTTAAATGAGACTTGGCGAAATGTGGCAATGACAGAATAATACAATACTGTTCTATTCTTTTGTTGAATATGAATTGTGTCACAAGGATGTGCTGGATGAATCGATATGCGGGTATCACTTTACATTTTAGAACATGTGTTTTGAACGTATTTCCAGGTACATCGCATAAGATGAGAGATTCAATTTCCGTTCCTGAATTGAATGCCAAAATGATACAAAGAGTTTTCCATCCCATTATACTTGCCTCCATTGTAATACTATGTTATATTACCAACACAAAACATTCGTTTGCAAAAATTCATTATTGAGTTAAAATGAAAACTTCATTTTACAATGGACATTTTACAATATAGCTCTCTTTGGATTGAAATTACGGGAGTTAATATCATTTCATTGTATAGTTTGAATCCGTTCTTGATTCACGCAGTCGCTCGTCTGATTCGTCGTTACATACTCCACTCTCTATCCCTTCGTTTTAAAATGTCATTTAGAATTCCGAGAAACCTGTTTGCAGTTTCTGCCTGTCATGTACATACTAACATTGTATCGACGTCCTTTTTGAGACATGTCAGCACAGCATCCATGTAGGATGTTTTTCTCAAGACACGAATGTATATACATTTTAATCTAGAATTTTATTTCTTAACATTAAGAAAGGAGCTTTTAAACTTATAAGAAGGAAGTTAAGCTTTCGTTATCACAAACGTCAAAAAAAATTACAAGGAAAATGTAGTAAATCCAGGTTGACTTACTCCAGCTCGCATTCCTACTCCCGTGGTGTATATATGAAAGCAACTATGAAAGCAGATATCAGCTCACGCTGTGCTCTAAGCTTTTCCAGAAAGGAAAACGTCTGGAAGGAAGTTGGTAATTCATCCTCATCGTAATTTTCGTGACTCCACATGGTCACACGGATGTACATACGGATGGACAGATTGTTTGCCCAAAGGAGTTAAAAAAGATGTGGTTCCATGCGGAAGATTGATTTGATGAATCATGTCAGTCAGTTCCGTGTCGGTAAAAACAAACTTTAGCTTACGTTCAATTTTTTGCCTTCTGCTTGTCGTTCATGCATTTGAGTGTAAGGAAAGTGAAAGAGAAAATGGAAAAAGGAGATGTGGCAAGAAGCAACCGTCTGAAAATAAAAGTCCAAGAAAAAGTGTTACGCATGTTAGGAAGGAACTCTAGATACTTGTTACATACATAACTACATGACTGGAGTAATTTTGCAAGCTCGTTGTTGCGAGCAGTTTCTAGTCGTTGCCTTATATCGACATTTTTGGGAGCACTTACGGCATTCTGTTTGAGTTGTTAGCTTAGCACTTTCACAAGTCAGACTGTTTTTATTCTTTCCACAATACACATCACATCCCATCTAAAACTGAAAACTTGTTTTTGTCTCTTCGCAAACAAGGAAAAAGTTGCTGTTGCTTAAATTTGTATCATTAAGCACTGCGTAGATGGTAGATGAAACGGGAAGCTGGAAGGGAATCATGTTTTTGTGTCAATTCAATGGTTGGCCTAAATGCGAAGCCTTAATATTATGCTGTAGAAGTACTGTTATATGACTTTATTTCGTTCTCTGTTTTTGTGTTGGAAATAACTACATTCTGCATACATGCATTAGTCGTAGTATTAGTGTAATAATGAGTCTGGAAAGATTTTAGAAAAAAATATTTCTACTCATATCATTTTCCTTTGCTGACTAATGAACAACGTGTCTATGAGCCGAACATGCATGAAGAATTCATGGGAGATTGGACACGTGTGGAGTGTGGAGGCAAACGAATAATGTGTAATGGCTGTTTGCATAGCATAATGTCTGTCGAGCACACAGAAACCTTAGCAAAATGTAATGTAGCATAACGATCTTTTTATTCTTTCATCGTGGACAGAAGATAACAGGCATGCTTTCATGTAAACGTACACGATAATAATATTATAGATACTATAAAGTTGTTGAAACGTGAAATAGATGAAATTGTACATGGGTGAAAAGGCCTTGTCCATTACAAGGCAAGGTAAATGAACTGCCGCTAATGAGTTTTACAGCTGATTAGCTAACTCATAATTATTTACGTATGGGCTCTTGGCTCACAAAAAAAGAATGTTGTGTGTGTGCGTGACTTATTGTTTTTTCTTTGATGCATGTTTAAGTGATGGATGCTTAGTTTCTACATTTGTTTCCAATTTCGTTAGTAAAAAAAGAGTAATTAAAACTCTTTTGTTGTAAGGGTGTTGCTTTGTCGCTTAACTAAATATACAAAGTTTTATTTTTATGTAGGATGAACGATTTTACAAATGGAAATAATTTGTTGAGAACTTAGTTTTGTGAGCACTGAGCACGATGAGATTAATTTGGACATTAATTTAGGACGCAAGTATGTAAATCTTTGAAGAACAGCATCTGCATCAGGATCATCACTATTACTAGTACTGAATCCTGGAGTATGGAATGCTGTGAAACTTTTGGAGAAAGAGTATGTTTGTCTAGTAGAGTAGCACAGTTATTTCAAAAACACGTTTCTACTCTCCATTTAATTATAGAGTGAAAAAAGTTTTCTTGAAGTGCTATACATTCTAGGAGAAACATGGGAATGTAACGGTCGCTCTCATATTACGCAGTATCCAACTATTCCTACTTAATTTATCATTAGTCGCTTACGGATGAGTAGTCTTTTCTACCATAATAACTGCTTCATTCTGTCCTTTATACTAAAGTTGTAGTTCCGTTGTGAAACACAGTTTCATCATAACTGGTGACTGGTAGAAAATGTTCAGAAATGGGAAAGGAAAATCATCGAAAGTAGTTAGAACACATGGCAATACAGTAGTGGGTGAAAGTGGCAGGTAAAAAACAAAGTTAAAATATGCACGCTCATGGCACATGGAGCTATGTGATTAGTTCATAGAAAGGGATACTTTTTGTGCTAAAATATGTGTGCAATCTATAACTCACCGTTTTTTTTTTTCAAGAAAAGTTGGATGTGCTTGAATAAATAATGAGATGCGAGTTAGGAAAAGGGTGGATAGAGAAATGAAAAGATGTGAAGTATGTTTTGATGCAAAGTAACAACCAACCTTTTGCTCTTCCTTCGATTCTTCCATCCGACCACTTCACGTTCAATAAAGTGGGAACTGAATTTCATGCATATCATTATGTGTAGTACTTCAATCAACAAAACATCAAAGCCCGTTATTTTCGTATTCCTGTAAGTTTTCTGGATTCGCCTCTTCTAACCTCTCTCTCTCTCTCTCTGGTACTCCGGATTAGCGATTAGTGAAGCAGTTTGTGTATGAAAATTTGTGTGTAATTTCTATTAGTTACTTTCTCTGAAGCATTGGGTAAGGTACCTTTGATGGGTATAGAAAAATGCAATTTTCTGAGTCAGGTATATATGTAGGTGTACGTATATAAACATATGCATGTTGTAATATGCAAATGGTAGAAGGTAATGTGCCAATTTATGGATGAATGGCTGCTCCAGTGACATTTTCATATCCTTTTACTGTCAAATTTGGCCTTCAAAGAATGGAATCCCGTGTGAGAAAGCGGCTTTTAACATTTTAACTATCACTCTATTTATCCCGTATTGTATGCGACTGAAAGGATTTCCATTACTTTGAATCTTTGACCTTCAGGCTTTGCTTGAATTTTATTTTTAACACGTTGTTACAAACACATTTTGCATAGCATCAAATTGTATATATCTGTTGTTGAAGATTTTCGGGTAAAGCTTGTAGCGTAAATGAGAAAATTAAAATTTTCTGGGCCTACATTAAATGAAATATGAAACAATAAACGTACACATATTTCAGACTATATAGGTACTAAAAACTGTTTGATGTGCAAATCGCGTGGTTGGTGGCAAAATGAATTGGAAGCTAGACAAGCATCATGATGAATTTACGTGGAGTATGTAAATGTGAGAAAGAGAGTGCTTGTTCGGGGAAACGAGACTTGATCCTTAATCAGTTTTAATCAAAAACACTCTCTATACTTTTACTCTGTTCTCCTTCAAACACGGTGTGTATACCCGCACACCAACCAAGCCAAATAGAAACGTTTAGCCAAAAGCCTGTCATATTCGTTTGAGAAATTGTGGCGGTTTAGCAAGTGCTACGAGCTTGCAGTATTCCATTTCCAACATGGTATAGCACACAATGAAGCAATGCAGTAAAGCAGGACTATCGAAAAAAGGCAAACCGCTTCAATTAAGTCTTGATTGATAGCATAGGCACTGATTACGTAGGATTTCTAAAGATAAATTAATTATCTTAATGATGTGTTGCTTGTCACACGTGTATCATTTTTGTGAACTAACTGCGTCATACTTCCTGAAGAAGCGAAATGTTTACGAAATGTGAATGCCCTGTGAGAGTCTCAATTTACAATGAAACTTGACACTTTTATCTAAATTATATTGCAAATGCGTTTCAAAGTAAAAGCTTTCTCCAGCTGTCACGACATGTAAACTTTCACCTCGTTCAAAAAGTGTTGGGACCTGGTAGAATACATTAGAGTACTTTGAGAGTAAACAAGAATAAAACCGCAGGGCACATATGTTGACAAACAATACTGATCCAACTCCAGAAGGTCATGTATGCGGTTTCATCACAATGTATCCAGCATTAGGTAGTGATCGAGTTGGTAAATGTTCTTTTACACATTTTGTAATTTCATTTATTTTCTTGCGCATTTTATATAACTTTCGCCATGATGAAGGATAACGTAACATGAACACGAAGGAAAACAGGCGGTGTTATTAGATTTAAGTGCACAATACTTGATATTGGCATTGTTTATTCAATGCGGTTAAGTCTAACCTTGCAGCCCTTTATTACTAGTTCACCACTTTGTGTTTTCATTACATTGAGTATAAGCTAACCGAATAAATTTGTGTTTTTTGGAAGTCAGTTTCAGTTAGCTACAAGTATCGCATTAGTGTTAGGTACAGTAATTTATACTATAGTTTACTTTCACATGTCAGTGAAAACAACCGCTCATTTAAAGATAGTTAGAGAGAATATAGAATCAAGTGACAAAGATACTCTAATCATCCATGTTCATATCAACAACTTCCGCTTTCCTGAGACTGAGAGCTGATGAAGAGGATATATGCGCATTGGAAAGGAAACGTGAGGGTGAGGGCTTCAGAAGAAAACATGCCTCGGAAGTAAATGTTTATATCCTGTTCTTTCATTACGCCCACTATCTAATACATGTAGTAATATATGGAAACCTAATTTCCGTTGGCACGAAATATTTCAGAGCGATTGACCTTGAAATGACTCATAACTAGAGAGGATATTGATTTACTGTTCAATTGATAATAATAATAATGTTCTGTTGTCAATCAGATTTCTCGATAAGTTGGATTATCAGAGCGAATAGTAGAAACGATGAAACGATATAGAAAGAATATTGTAATGAAAATTAGATCCGAGAATACGTATGAAAGTTTGCAATTTGTAAGTCTACTTATTACACAGCGGAAAGCAAGGTCGTCAACAGAATTTGTGATCCACATTTCCACATTCAACACACAAATATTACGTAAGCTAGCGAACAAGGTTTCACAGGTAATTGAAATCAATTCTTTGCTCTAGGGCTTTGGAGTGGGGGTGGAGGAACTACGGAAGAGCAATAGAGCACGTAATGTGATTTTTGGCATGGGATTTTAGCAAATGCACTATATTTGGACTTGTAGAGAAACAATAGCATTCTTCCCTTCCCACTATGGACTATGGCTGTCTAGGGAAAGAGTAGGTTTCATGGGAAATTGGCAAGTGCCCTCGCTCCGTTTTTTTTGTGTTTGTGTAGCAGCACCAACCACGCAATCCGGTGCCAACTATCCTTTTGTTTATACACTGACTGCAGCTTATTTGAAGCAGCTCAGGTAAATTCATATTCATGTTTCCCTATTTTCGTTTTTCCAAAATTGTAAACCAACAGTGTCGAGATTCAATCTCAGTTACTCGTATATACCAAGGACACTGGTATTACTAATTTCAGTTTTTCCCAAAATACACTTTACAGATTTGATCTTGTAACATGAAATAAGTGTTGTATATTTATAAGCATAAGTTTAATAATTAGTAAAATATTTGCATCATATATAAATCATATAGTTTAACAATGAATTACTACAAAGATACACTTCCAAATAAGGCTTGATTTTAAATGAGAAACTTGAAGCACTAAGAGTATTTCTTGGAAAGCAGCATAATTTCATACGATAAATGAATTTATGTGTGCCCTCTATCTACATTTTGGGCTCTTTGTCAATCTATCTGTCTGTGTGGTACAAAAACTTGGATTTTGGAAGTTTGCTTATCTTAAGACGTAGTAAGATCACTCGCTGATGCTGTCTAATGGCTGTGACCTTTTTAAAGTTTTATTCTGCAAGCTTGAGCTCGCAGAATACGCAGAAATGTTAAGATAAGTGCTCATGCATCGAATGGAATACGGATTACTGATAATCCTCTTTAATGTCTTTAGGTCTTTATTTCATATGCACATGGAAAACTAATCGACATATGAATATTCCTGTCCTTTGTATGTTCCTGTGCAGCGGTAAATTTATGTATAAGGATAAAATAGTGAATCAAATTTCTCTGCTGTTTCCTATCTTCTCATTTCCATTCCTTCTAGAAGGAGATGAAAGAGGAGATAAGAAATTATTTGAAGGGCTTTAGCGGCATATGGCAAAGAGGGAAATTGGACAAATGATGGTAAAAGGACTTGCAAAATGGAGAGAATAAGGGTAAAGAAGAAGAGTCGGCGAAAAGAAAGGAGGATTTACTAGAAAAAACTTGAACACAGAAATTGCACTGTATATTAACTTTCCTGCCAAATATCCTTTTTGACCCTTTTGCTCTCATAATGGCTCTTCTGAATTTAAATCCTTTTGAATTGGAAGGCACATTGTGAAGAGGTTGAATAAGACGCTAACTTCTGAAGGAACTCGTTCATAGGATGGAATCATTTATAGCATGCCGCTAAGACAGTTCGCAACTTTTTGAAGTGGATGTCGGCGACGGGCTATATTTACTGCATTATAATTTTTGTATGTTCGTAACCTGCCTCAAACTTCCGACACAACTTTATCTGTCTTTCTTTTTCTTTCCATTAAAACGGGCTCATTGAGCATTTTCCACTTCCATTTCCACGTTGAATACAGGGGTACGCAAATGTACGTGATATGTTACATATTATGCTACAAACAAATTTCATTTCGTGGTGGTAGGATAGAATAGCATCAAGTAAGCAGGTTGATATACTGAGATTTTTTGTGCGAGCACTGCAGAAAACGTGATGTACTCGAGAATGCCCATCTGTTTCGTTTCTGATTGGACTTTTCTTGAAGTAATCCGATATTGAAACAACTCCATTTTCAAGCGTCGACCTCAAAAGATTTGCAAGTCGTGATGTACTCGAGAATGCCCATCTGTTTCGTTTCTGATTGGACTTTTCTTGAAGTAATCCGATATTGAAACAACTCCATTTTCAAGCGTCGACCTCAAAAGATTTGAAAGGAGTTTCAGGTTGAAGGACAGCAGCAACGTGCTTCGGAAGCGCAGAGGATGCCTATTTGTAATATCCTTATAAGATGAACTTGTTTAAGAAAAGCTAGTTGAAAGAAAGGAGTTGGTTTTCCTCGATTGAATTCTTTCTACATTCAATGCTGAAACTTAATGATGTTATTACCTTCTGTGCTCGCCTACCGCAACATTTTGGAGTCGTCGAAGTCACAGCCACCGCATGTAAGCTATGAGTGGTTTTGGGTTACACGGAGTATAAGGGGAATATATATAAATATAATATTTAATCTGTTACTGTACAAGAAAAGAACAGAAGGAAAATCAAAATCAAGCCCAATTCTCTCCCGATAGTAAGCAGCCTTTACCTTTCTTACGAAATATTGTCCCCGCTGATCATCATTAGTTCCTTCGTTATATTGGTTGTGCAACCTCTAGGATTGTCGTTGCTCCAGTTGGCTTTGGCTTAGTTGCCCAATAATGCAGCTTAAAATGAATCCCTGGTAGTTACTTACATCCTGCTACCACGGCATAAGTTCTGGCGAGAAGAGTTGAGTCCTCGAATGCTGAGAACACGAACCAAATTTAGTCGGAGTTTTTGTAGGGAAAATCTTAGAATTCATCTCGTTACCAAAGCTGATAGCTAAATATCTTTTATACTTTTATATGAAAGTAAATAAAAGTTTTCTGGAGTGTATAACGTGATACCCTCTCCGATTCTCCCAAAACGTTGGAAGAGCAATCGAGTTTCTAATGATGCACCTTGCTATGCTTGATTTAGGCCAAAAGGAAAGTCTTAATTCCTGAAGGACTCAACTCAAGTCTGATAAATGGTTTCTCGCTCTCACTGAATTGGTAGTCGTGCAAGTAATGGGTTGGAGCATAATACTCCAAGATTTATTTTGTAGACACCTCTCTGCGCTGCGCTATCCTTGTACCTCCATGTCGCTCGCATGAAAACTACCTATGTGTTGAACAAGGTATATGCAGAGATAGCGAATTTTTTGTAGATAATGTTTTTTTATATCTTTTTGCTTTCGCGACGGCAGACTTGCCCTTTTCAGTGAGAAACTTGGCTGCTGATCGACTGACTTCTAGTAACCTCATTTTTTTCCTCCATTGGGCATTTATGTTGACGATACTTAATAAGTTTTAGTATTGACGTCGACTGTTCGATTGGACTTTGGACGCAAAGCGTGTGGACTTTCAAGTACATGACTATAATCTGTAAGCAACTTTGATATGAGTTTGTGTGTTATCGAACATTGAATTAATTTTTAATAAAGAAAGCGGGTTGGTGGTAGCCCTTCTCACACCCACACGTGCTTTATTAGCAACTACGATTGACAGGTGTATGGTCTCTTATCTGCAATATTATGCACATATGTATATGTGTACTGTGAGGCAGCTGCAGTATTGCTAGTAAATATTACTAAGTTATGTAACAGAATGCAAAAATAACTTTTACCCTTTCTCCGTAGCAAGTCTATTTTATACTTCCGCTACGCTTTGTCCTGCAACTTAGAAAACAAGTGTATATTTGATGTGGCTATTTGAGGTTACCGAATAATATGGAACTGGCCAATGACAACGAATCTAATGCTATCAAAATATATACGTCAATGATTATAGATATCGGAGTACGTTGTTAAAATACTTGAACTTATAAAATGCACATGTGCGTCATGTTTTTTTACTATTTTTTTCATATAATGTACTTGAGTGTACAGAGCCCATAGTACGGCACAACAATATACTTAATCAAGAGGAAAGAAAAATCCCCAAAATCAAAAATAACTTTTACCCTTTCTCCGTAGCAAGTCTATTTTATACTTCCGCTACGCTTTGTCCTGCAACTTAGAAAACAAGTGTATATTTGATGTGGCTATTTGAGGTTACTGAATAATATGCAACTGGCCAATGACAACGAATCCAATGTTATCAAAATATATACGTCAATGATTATAGATATCGGAGTACGTTGTTAAAATACTCGAACTTATAAAATGCACATGTGCGTCATGTTTTTTTACTATTTTTTTCATATAATGTACTTGAGTGTACAGAGCCCATAGTACAGCACAACAATATACTTAATCAAGAGGAAAGAAAAATCCCCAAAAATAGTGCCATAAATGGCTAACGATAAGAGCAAGGAAAGGGAAACATTTGGTTTTGTGTAGCTGTATGGGTAGTCAGACGTAGTCGTTGTTTTTTATTCTCGTTTCTTTCGGTGTCGTGTGGTCTGTTAGCTCTCCTCGTGGATTCAATTTATGCTGAAGTCTGAAGTAAATTTGCACGTTGCAAAAAAACGGGGTAGTTGCACCTAGGAAAAAAGACTATAGTATTGACCGTGTTTTATATGTCGAAACGAAATGAAAGTTTGCTTGTACGTGTTGTCGTGTTTTTGTTGCAACTTTCACTCCGCATTTTCCAATAGCTAATGAGCTGAGTCGAAAAGTCATTGTACAGCACACACGGGGGAAGAGAGACTGGGAAACCCAAAGCATGTATACGTTCCAAGTGAAATGAGTAAAAGAGTGAGAGAAAAAAATACAATTTTAGCTAAAAGGTTGACTCAACTCAGCCTTAGTTTAGTTTTTTCATATCACTTATGCATATTACCTTCAGTTACTAGACCTACGGAACAACGCGAACGGTCTAGGTGGATTTCGTGTTTGTGAATGATTTTTTACAGAGAGTAAAAATGCTGAATGCTTTTTTTATTTAGGTAGAAATAATGTTGAGTTTATATTAGAGTATAGTGTATTCTAGAAGGTGTGCATAAATTTATGGCATCTCATGGCAAACTGCAATAAAGGAAAATAAATGAGAGTGAAGTGGCTTTTTTAAAATTAAAGAACACGACGAATAGCAAAGCAGATTCCTACTGACATTGGAATTCTCAACCAACGTTTTGTCATTCACGTAGGTACAGACTAGGTTCGACCTAGCATTTCCAGCTAAACTTACCTAAATAGGCTTTCCCACTTTTGTGCATTGTCACCTTCATAAGTTTTCTTTGGAAACTCGGTCACTGTGTTACCTTCAACCTTTCTAAGCTTGAAACTGACAAAAAGTTAGTAACAAAGACAGTGGTACAATTTTTCTTTTTTCCAAGAAAAAGTTTCGCATTTACAATGCTCGCCGCTATTCCCAATATATAAACCTTTGAGCACTTTCTACCTTACTTTTTACTGCATCATGCCTTCTTATAATTTTACCACCACAGCGGAGCTGGATAATTTTTAGACCTTTTATAATAAGCCAGAAGTATAAGTAATCCCAGAAGATGAAAAGAGACATTTCATGAAACGCTCCACATGGTACTATTGTGCACGTATGCTTGTCCGATAAATTTTTCTTTCTCTACCCAAAACAACAAGATGTGATGTCTATTTTAAACTTTTTCTAACTTAAAGAATGAAAAGAAACCTGGATTCTACAGGAGCGAGTGCAGGTGGGCGTTTAACATAGCATTTTATTTTCGACATTCCTCATTTTTAAGAATTCTTGCGAAAAATTCTCCCTCCTATCTCGTTACGAAAATATCAAGATGTTTGTTCAGGAGAAAGTAAAAAATGAGTAGTTGGTTGGAGCGTGTGAAGTGTTAAGGGCAAGAAGACCTACACGGCTTATAGGCTTGAGAACCTGAGAACGTATCATGTTTGAAAGTAAATGTAGAATTTTTTCTTGTTTGTTAGCTTCAGGGAAAGATTGGATGGTTGGATTGGATACCTTATACCTTTCACTTTACGCTTCTGCTTTACCATATGCAATTGAAATGTAATCCCTCAAACCAACAAACTCTAACCCTCAAGGATTTCTTTTTTTTTGACGTTCTACAACACGCTACAGAGTGATGTACATCTTTATAGTGTTCATCAACATCGTCCAGTATATGTACTGAGAGGAAATGTATTTTTCTACTTCTAAATCATATAACATCGACGTAAACATAATATCCTCCTTGTTATGTATGTGTATGCTATAATAAAATCTTGCAAAATTTACAAGATAGTTTGGTCATTTTGTTGACGAATAAAGATTACCTCACTCTCGCTATGCGGCTCGACCCTCACGTATTATATGTCCTTCGTGGTAAAGTGTTTCCTAGCAGAAAATTCACGTTAGTTTGGTCATTTTGTTGACGAATAAAGATTACCTCACTCTCGCTATGCGGCTCGACCCTCACGTATTATATGTCCTTCGTGGTAAAGTGTTTCCTAGCAGAAAATTCCCGTTTTCTTAGCATTTTTGGTACCACTCCGGCAGTCTTATTGTGTAACGAGTTAACGGTAAGGCTACCCGATATGAATACTAAAATAGGCTGTGGAGAATTAAATCCCTTATATTTCGGCGTTTCTTATCCACATCTTTCAAACTACATACTATTACTTACGGGTCGGAAATCGTTGTTGTTCTTTGTGCAAGGCTTTGAGTACATTACATACGGATGTATGTATATCGTGAAGTTTTGGCATTTACCTGTTGTGATTTCTATCGAACGCCTACGCTCACGCTCACACCACACTTATGCAAACAGAAAACTTTGCATATTCATACACAAATATATTGGAAAGCAGTTACGTTTTCCCTTTACCTTGCTCAATTTACATAGTTGAGTAACTTAAAATGTGGTTGCGGGCTGCTAATTATGTATACTAACAAACTTTTTCAGCTTCTCCATCAGTTTCCGCTTTGTCTTTCTCAAAAACCTCTGTCTTTGAATAAAAATATAATGAAGTTTAGGTTGAAGTTGGTAACTTTCCATTGTAATATCTTTCCCGACATCCCATGACGGCCATGGATGCCACAAACAATGTAATATCATATTTTCATTCCAACAATGAAATAAAATCACATGGGAGAGTACAAAATAGCTTAAAGCATATTATATAAATGCATTTATAAGTGTCTTGAATACTTAAATGTATAACATTGAATACTGCACATTATATGTAAGCAAATGACAAAAGAAGTAATACCTAAACAATGCCGACCTTATTGTGTCAATGTCGTGTATGAAAAACGAGAACGAAGCTTCACATAAAATCCGCTGTGGTTACACAATAACAAAGTTATTTCACATTTTAGAAAATGGGAAAGTAATGCCCATGGACCTGTAACAAGTTTTTCTTGTCATATTATGTGACATTCATTCCAGCGACAGATCAAGATGATACAGTTTTCAAAATTTAGGGCATTTTATCAAAAACTGACATCGTTAAAGGATGGAGCAAGAAGAAAATGGGCTATATACTTATATGTGTGTAAGGTAGGTATATGGATGTGATTCGTGAGGTATAATGTTACATTGGACAGTTCCAATTTATCAACATGTGAGCTCAAGGAGTTATAGTTTTTGCCCATGCTAAGAAACCTTGTATATAGCAGTTTGCACTATGCAACGGTGTGAAGGAAGCTTTGTTGAACGATATCTAAAGTTTCGGTATGACATGACATTCATTGTGTAAATGTTTCATCCATGCCGTGTAGAAAACGTGGACCCCTTTTCAAACTCTTCCAAATAGTCTATGGGACTTTCAGAGTAAAACGAGAAATAACCACAACATATAATATATATCCAAGTGTACACAACACAAGCGGAAGAAACGTGAAAGCTATACTTTTCCTTATAGTGCACGTACATACTTAATATCCATCCTTACATATGCTGTGACTTAACGTATATGTCCCTAGCGCGTGTTACCTACTTCCTTTCGAGTAGACAGATGCCTATAGGTTTCATATTTAGTTATTGCCATTGGCACAGGAAAACATAGCCTCATATTATATAGGATTTAGACCAACTTATCTTTCTGTCAGCAGCAGCGGAGCACCGTAGAACGTGTGTAGGTGAAAAGCTTATATATAATATATTGTAAGTTGTGTGCAAAAGCTGACGAGGAAAAAAGAACGGAAAGAGACAACCTAACTTTCACTACTTTTTCCTGCATGCAGCAGCAGCCAAGCGAAGCACTTCCACTTCCATTCCATCCACAAATAGTTGGGAGTGATATGCTAATATTGTATGTCTCCCTCTCTCTCTTTTCCTTTCTAACTCCGCTTTCTCTTATATATGCATTTGTTCTCTCTCACTCTCATAGCTTTTCATTGCATGTGTTCTTATTCACTTTCCATCCACACAATCTTCCCAGGTCTTTCTCGTATTGATTTTTGATAGCAGTCATGCGTTAGCATTTGCCCATATACCAAACCGTCACACCATTACGTGTTACCAGCAGTGGTTGCTTAAACCTACGGAGTAGTATACCACACGGCTTCAGACTAAAGCATTATAGGCAGTCTCCCTCTTTCTCTGCTGTTTTTGAGGCTTTTCGCTCTATTTTCCTCGCACACATTCAAGAGAAATTGTATTATCATAATATGGATCTCTCTTTCACTCTTTCCCCTTTTGCAAGTAATACATGTCTGCGTATTACTATATATACCTACATATAATATGTATATGAGTAGTAAGGGAACTAAGCGCTGTCTTGCCGTCGCTCGTGTGCTTTTCTAAATCGCTTTTCCCCAATGCAATGCCTGATGTTTACTAGCATACATAGATGGTAGATAAACTTCCATATATATGGAATTAGTTAAAACTTATTATATGGTGGCGTGCTGCTGGTTACATTTTGTAGTGTTGGACAAGGAAAAGAATAGAGGGCTTAAATTGAGAAATAACATGTTCTTTCAAGATAGTCTTAAAAAGGTACGCACAGATGAGAGACTCAAGTTTTCAGATGAGAAAATGCCAGTTCCAGTTTCTTGGTTTCAAAAAGGGAGTTAACGGTCTAAACCTCTGAACGAGCATCAGAGCTTCTCAAAATGAGAAAAAGGGTAGAACAGGAAATGAAATGGGAAATCCTCAAGTTACGTACTTCGTTTTCATGAAGTTTGTGTATAAAGTCACAAGTATGTATATGTAATGTGTAAGTATCTCACTCTATTTTCGGTGCACCTTTATCCCTCACCAGCATAAAAGTGTTACGGTGGGGGATCTGCTGGCTAGCTGCAGCCATTACTATTAGTGTGAAGTAGTTATACTTTCTCCGTGTTCCACATATCTATTATTGTTGCTTCAGTCCTATTTTCCGCTTCCTTCCATCCAGCTGTATTTATATCTTTATCCACATTTGACAATGGTTGGTTGGCACTAGCTTCATAACAAAAGCAGAAC
This sequence comes from Orchesella villosa, assembly GCA_036850725.1. Lineage (NCBI taxonomy): Eukaryota > Metazoa > Arthropoda > Collembola > Entomobryomorpha > Orchesellidae > Orchesella > Orchesella villosa. The sequence goes on along the minus strand of JAANSM010000544.1, from coordinate 7,616 downwards.
GGTTATGGCCATTAAATTATGCACTGTTTTGATCTATTAGGGCTTTCGTTCATATATACAGCGTGTGCATTTCTAATGGACATTATTATATTACATGTACATTACATACTTCATACTGCACCAGACTAGTTAGCTTAATGTATAGTACCGCAAGCAAGAAAGACAGAGATCTGTACAAGAGAAACTTCACCTAACTCCCATGTTTTACAGCCCATTATGAAGAAAATGGCTTATGATAAATGTGTGTTTGTATCATTTTCATAAGAATCTCTTCTTGCAAGATAAATGTTCCCTGCTCCACTCACACTCCTACATTATTCACTTACGTCAAACAACTTTTGAAGACAATAATGTGTGGTGCTTTATAGTTAGGTACACGTACATATAAAATTAAGTATGTAGTGTTGGTACATTTTTTACATCCGTTCCTAATCCTGAATGCATGGTTGCATATATAGCCATGCAAATGATATGCTCCTTGTTATTAGTAGAGCATGTAGTATGAGCAGCTGCACGAAAATAGTTTTATTTTTTCGAGAATTGAGTTCAGAAATCTGAACTAGTTTTTGGCATCTTCTTTATCGTACGAAGAATTATTATTTTTCTACATTTTTTATTGCTATCCTGTTGAAAATGATGTTTGAGAAGCGAGACGAGACAAGGATAAGGAGAGCAAAAGTGTGGGAACAAAGTAGTTATAGTTCATAGTTAGTTATGATTATGAGGAGCAAGTATGTATAGTTGCGTGCGTACATTCATATTATTCCTTCATCACATCACATTATTAGCATCAGTAATACATGTGAAATATACCCAGATTGGTATAAATATGTACTATTTATTGCAGTCATGTACATTCCACACTGCAGCTTTGCTAATAAAGAGAGCAAAAAGAGTATAAATGCATTAGTCTATTAAAATGGTGCAAAAGGAAACTCTCTCAAAAACGCTTGCTGTTTTTCCACCTCCGCAAGATTATCATCAGAAAGTCAGGTTCAGCAAGCATCAGCAGTAATACACGAGAGCTCTTTCCTCAAGAAATACAAGACAAGGAACGGTGTGTGGTGGTGATACGTACTGGTACTCTCTCAGTAATAATAATATACAACACAATGGTATACCAATAATAGTACATTTCAGTGTGATGTTTTGTTACTTATTTCTCCTCTTCCGACCGACAAACTCACAGTAAAAAAACACGAAGGAAGGAAGGGCTTACTTCTTCCCTTACTGCTGCTGGCTGCTTTTGCCTAGTTTTAAGTTGCTCGTTGTGGACTAGTGGAGTTTCCAGTCGACTGCAAGAACCTGAACGGGTTATTTGCTGTCCTTAGCCATACTCTTATACTTCAGCTTGATTGTATGGTACACGTTGGTTGTATGTATGGAGGACTAGAGTTCCAATTCCAACTGCTTTAGTGCTACTTTCGCTGGAACACTTCTACCACATCACATCCATTCCATATTTACAGCTGCTCTTATTGCTGTAGTAGTTTTTCTATCTGTCTGCTCCTGCTGCTCAACTCAACCCGTCTCAGATGCTATATACTCTGTGTGTGGAAATGGTTTAAATCCTAACCGAAGTTGCAGCAGTGGATGTCAGTGACTGGAAGACGGAGCTAAGGCAAACTGCTTTTTGTAGGGAGCTGCTGCTATATATGTTGTAGCGCTGTAACTTTTACTTGTTTCTTTTATTGGTCCAGTGGAGATCTGGCAAGATATTAGGAGCAGTCTTAGCAGTACCTTACTGTCATTGCATTTTTTGCATTGAATGAGGTCGTACCTCGTAGCCGTCTTCTGGTGCTGAGGGAAATAAGTTTCATCTTTATTCAGTTTAAACTTTATTTCACGGAATGACGATTTTCTACAGTACTAGGAAAAGTTTTACTGAATCAGATTAAAGTATTTTTGTCCTCAAAAAATACGAAGCAGAGCAGACAGAGTAGACTTTAGAATTCGGGTTTGAGTTGACTTGACTCATTGGTTCCAAGAATTTTGTTTGCTCGAAAGTTATCTCTTTTTTGAGCAACTTACGTTACGTTAAAGTAGAATCTGCATCTGCTTCGGGACTCAGTTGAAGTTTTGATTTCATCAGAAATTCAATTTGAGATTTTGTATAAGATCATCGGTTTGTCCCACTGCGTAACACAGATTAATTTGCATATCATCGTTTGTGTTTTGTGCAAAGGTGATTACGTGCGTCCGTAAATCAACGTTGTGTTTTGACAAATAACTTGCAACTTTTGTAGCTCTTTTAATGTTTGACTGAAGGAAAAATACTATTAGTTAAAATATACTTATGTGGTATTTTATAAAACCTATTTAGCTATGATAAAGCGTTTTTCTAATCTGTCCGTATTCATAAGCATGTAAATCTAGTCACATTTTTCATTTTACCAAGTACTACTTTTCATCGTCTTGTCTTACTCTATTTTATATGCTTAAAGAGTTAAGTAGGTGTAACTGGTGTAAGGAAAGGATTCTGTGGATAAAGTGTACATATTTTAGAATTAACATCGCGTCTACATGAGTTGTGTTGTGTCCAATGGTGTGTAAATGTGGTGATGGTGATGACATTTCCTTTTATCTCTCTCAATCTCATTACACAAATTCTGAAGACATAAGTCTTTTGGTGGTGCTCCTACTTAACAGCTTTAGTCAAAGAACAACGCTCCAATGTTCTACAACACGTATCCGCCTCATCGAAGGGGCAAGCATGTAAGAAAAAAAATTTGTTGGCGTCATTTTGATTACCTTTTGTTTTACTTAAACCAAATCTGTAGCTATTCTTAATTTTTAAGGAACTAAAACTTTACACTTGTATATTACATATAAATATTTGCCAGACAAATCTGGCTTTTTAGGTAAATAAAATTCTTTGTTGGTGCAAAGTCTTGGCTGATCTCTAGATCCCTGTTGCAATTTGTAAAGAAAGTATGTTTGGTATGCGGCCATGTATACTTACTACAACACGATTATAAAGCATGAATATCAAAATATATACATATAAGGAACGAACATTACATGGTATGTTAGTATGTTCTCTTTTTTTTAAAAAAAAGGCTTACAAAGCCAAGCTACTGCACTAAAGCAACTTGAAATATAAAATAGTTTAATAACGTCAGAAGCAGAGTGGAAGACACGATTCATGCAAAAGTGGATTTCCTTCCACGCTCTGTGAGTACCTTGGAACGAAATTATTCACGGTTTTGAAGAGATGAAGTACATATTTGCGTGGGAATATTCCCCTCACAATTTTGCAATCGTGCTATGCCTGCTTGTTTACTTTTTATTGCAGGCTGTAAGCCTGTATTTTATATAGTGTATGTACTCATTTAATTGTATGCTTGTAGTTTGCTAAAATCCTGTAGCAAGTTTGTAAAATTGTGTGACGATATAGTAATTTGTGAATTTTTTAATGGTTTTACAGGCAACTCAAAAGAAACCTTCCCCACCAGTCAGCAACTCCAACAATAACAACAAAGAGGGGAGTAGCGGGGGAAGTGGAGAAGGAGGAACTAACTCTCCAATAACTACAAATGGAAACAACAATCTAACCACTTCAACAGCTAACTTTTCAAGCAAAACCCAAGATAGTGATATTTCGTGGCCTTTGACCCCCGAAGGTTTGTAAAAAAATTGGTTTTGTATAAAATTATTATAATGTTAAAAGGACGTGCGGTAGGTATGCATATTGGCAATCGATGCTATTATTGTCTGCATCTATTCTATTCTTTTCATTCAAACATTGTGATTGCGTCACCTTTCTTTAAAATCCTGACAGAATAGCAGTGTTTCATCATATCACGTAGCTAAACAAATTATTATTATTATTTCATATGGTTTTAGAGTATTGGCCTCGCTTGAAAATTAATCTTTTTTTTTTGGTAATGTGAGTGATGCGATGTGTGATATTATATATTATGGGGAGAGGGCTTTTGGTTGTGGACGATGATTAGATTTAACAAACCAGAAAATTGCGATTGCAGTTTTGTTGATTGGTTGTGAAGTAAATAGTAATAATAATGCAATGGGAGCCGCTTGTTAAAAAACCAGCACCTTTTTTCACTCTGTCAGTAAAGCGTGTAAATTTTTGTGTGGTCCTTAAGGTTTTCTTTTATGTCGCTTCATTCAATAATAGTACGAGTGCTGCGGTAATCAATTTGGTGGAATGTTTATGAATACATCATGATTTTCCTTTAAAACTTTACATTACTCTTAAATATGATCAATATTATGCGCATATCAGCTTAAAAATAAAGGTGTATATAAAAGTACTATTCCTATATGCATATGCATTTTTATTCATGTGTGTAGGTTACTTGTGATATTGCACGGCATGCGTGTCTGTTTTTCTTTAGTCTGTAATAAAAAATGCCATTACGGTATTATGAATTTTGTTTTTGCCTGACAATCATATAGTGAGGCTTCTGGTAATGTTGTGGTGGCTTGGCTTTATGAGTAATTTTGTAACTCATTTTCTATCAAAAGTCTTTACCGACACGTTTTTTCTCTCCTTTTGCGTTGAATGAACCTTCCTTCCAAAATTTATTGCTGTAGGCATTTTTTGTGCACACATTGTTGTGCTTTATACTTGAATTCACATGCTTACTTACAACTACTACTTTTTTCATTACTCATTTTGTTTCCCCGTCCATGTACTTCACTCATGCTCGTTTTCATTTTAAAATCCAATTTTCGTAAGGATTTGCATCTTCAATTTTTTTAGATCGGCTTAAACTTGTCTAAAAAAGTGTTGCAATATACATGTAGCACATGGGAGAAATAAAAACAAAACCTACGTTGAACAAAGTTTTCAAAAATTTACATGCATCCAAAGCAAACTACGAAAACATGAAATGCACTGCAGAGTACAGACACTGGTTCCTGTTGCAAGCAAAATGCAATGCAATTCAATATGATGTGCTATACTGCTATAATGTAAAGAAGCAAGTGAGTGAGTGAAAATGGAATGCACGCTTTAGCTGCTTTTTTAGTACTTTGCTCAGCAACTTCGATTTCCATCCCAATTGCCTTATTGCTTGTTTCAAAAAGCTGAAAGTTCAATAAACAGAATTTGTATGCATACAAACTCATTTCTTATGTCAAAATCAACATCATACATAATATATATTATCAAGAATGTGGCTGCTCTGTTCCAAAAGGAGCTTTTTGAGTTCATATAATATGTATAATGATATATGTAATACTCGAATACATGCTTAACAGTCATTTTATTTTTAACTTGTGCAGAGGCAGTGGGATGTTTTGCATCACGTCTCACAGCTTGGGAGCTCCAGGAAATTGTCAAATACCCACAAATTTGGTATGTTGGACATGAGGCTGTAAGGAAAATCAATGGCGACAAGACCAACCCTCTGAACTCTGCCTTTGATGATGAGAACGGGAATTATATCAAGGGTAAGTAAAAGCTGTCTGCTACACTATAAAAGTTTTTAGGCTGAAATGAAATTTCTAGTTTCCGTGAAACAAAACTGAAGGACTACTACATGAAATAACTTTAAGCCTATTATTATTATTTGTTTTGCTGGAAATTGAGCATATGAGAACACTTATAGGTTTTTATATATATGTAAATGGACAAGACACTTTGTGGCTAGTAAATTGTAATTTGCCAAACCTAGAATTTTCATTATTAACAAAAGACCGACCTTGGTACATTTTAGGGCAAGATATGGCATGTAATATCATGATTCATGATACATATATGGCTCTATAAAAGTTCNCATGATTCATGATACATATATGGCTCTATAAAAGTTCAATTCATCATACATGCCCAATTGATTTAGAATCATGGACTTTTCCTTTTCTCTACTCTCCTTGTATCCGTATATCCATATCTTAAATAGGTATATATAACAGTATTCATGTTCCTGTCCTCATGCTTGTCAACCATTTTCATACACCGAAATAACTCCAATGTTGCAATGCTATCATGTTATTATAACTATACTGTTTTATCGTTTGTCCGAAAAATTGTGGAACCTAACCACCAACGCCAGCCACTTTTCTGTGCCCATAAGAAAATTGATACCTTCATTTTTTCACTTTTACTCACAATAGCAGAGAAGGAAAACACGTATGAGGACAAGCGACCAACCTATTTATGTCGGCGAGTAGAGAGCGAAAGGCTGATGCTGACGTCATGTATTTTGCTGTCAGCCTTATATGTTCTACACTCATTTATGTCGCCGCGCCGATCCGAGTGTCAAACTGTAATGAGTCATGAACTACATACTAAATGACACTAAAAACATGGCATATCTAGGCTATTCGTATTAGGTTTACTACATCGAATTGTATTCATAAAACTGCGACGACCGTCCTTTAATTAAGGTTCACAGTTTCAGACACACGTTAGCCTGGAAATTATTCGACTAATGGACATTTTCTGTGTGGCATTTGCCATCACTAATGTGTTGTTTGATTAGACTACCTACAACTTATAATGCAATCTTTTGGAAGGGGAGTTTGGTATTTCTTGGAAGGGTGGCGAATAATCCATAACTCTAAGCTATTTACTGGGTGTTTCGTGGAATAAAGTTTATGGACAGTGCCGTAAAAGCTAGTTATTCACTAAAAACTTTTCCTCGATTTCCAAAAAAATTGCTGTTTTTACCTGTCTTTCGTAAGCTCATTATGGATCGGAACTTTCCACTGCATCATATTATATTACACCCTTCGTATTTTTTATAAATACATTTTACATACGCTTCGAGTGTTATTTTGTTATTGCCGATAAATGCGGAAGAAATGCATTTTACTTAAAAAGACCCATAATGCATACCTTAATCACGTTTTCGAACACGACTCAGCGATTATTGCTTTATCTTTCCGATTATCGGAGCGAGGGGCTCAAATTTTCCTTCTCGTAGAATAATTGATTGGTATGGTATGACGAAGGCAACATCTTCCGTTACCTACAAATCAAGATTGTCTAAAATTGATGGAGTAAGGTATGCATTAACAAGTTTATTTTGGACATTATTGGTATTTGGGATTGGTTGGTTTATAGCATGTCTAAAAACTAGCAATCGAATCTCGAAGGTAAGCGCATAACAAATTATTAATTAAAAATAGTTTCGTAATATCAGCCGAGAAAGGACCAGAGGTAATTTCCCAGAAAGACTGAAGCACTTTCGAGTGGGCTGCCTTTGCCAATGTCAATCATGCTGTTTGCACAGTCCGCTAACAGTTATAAAGGATCCAACTATCCATACATAAATGATATAAAACGAAATTATTTATGTATGTATTTGGACTTGGACTTACAAAAGAGCATCGATGAAAGAACATACACTGCATTGGAGTGAGATTCCTGTTATATCAACGTTGCGTAAGGTAGAGGCATTTTATAGCGTAATGGATTTGAAGTGTTCAGATAAACGACAATAGGCGAATAGGTTATGATATTAACAGAAACATTAATGAGAAGTGAAGTTACTGTCGCAGCAGATGTTTCAGAAATAATGCTTCTTAGCTTTCCCTATTGTCTTTGTCGGTCCTATTCTCAAGTGAGTGTGAAGGATCTTATAAAAGTTGGAATTCTCTGAAATCGGAAATGGTGGATATAAGTGAAATCAATACAACTCCGG
>JAANSM010000543.1:0-26774 GCA_036850725.1 Orchesella villosa | reverse complement strand
GCATTAATACTGCTTACTTTTGTCTTGTCACGCCAACCTGCAACCTGGCCACAGAATCAACCACCAAGGCATTAAGCCTTAATAGATGAAGATAGACAGGCGAGTAGAGGGGCAGACAGGTTGCATAATAATCTTCCTTCTCCTTCTTTTATATACTTGCACAGTTCTGTTATCATGTCGCAGATCGCAAATAACAATGCAATGCAAGACTACAGGGAACACTATGATATGTTTTGTAACCGTGCCTTCTATACTTCTATCATTCATGCTGAGTTTTGGCTTTGTCTTTTCTAAATAAATACTTTCAGCTCTTATGGAATATAAGGAGGGGCAGTAGTTATTTAAATTTCTGTAGAAAGTGGATATATTGAGCAAATATTATAAGGAATATTGCAATAGCTATAAAGGAGAAATAAGATAGGCTTATCTTTTGTCTGGAAAATGGAAAGGTGGCGACAGAACCAACCCACTTAACTATAAACACTTACTATGAAGTCATATGATAGTAGCATAATAGCAAAGTATAAAGTTTCCTTCAGCTTCTAGACAGGTAGCTGCTATATGGAGCTAATAAAACAATTGGAAAGTTGAAGTCTTGTCATCCAGAAAAAAACACTCAATTGATTAGGATCAGCATTTTATAAGATTCAATCAGTTTAAATTAAAAAGTTAGGCGTTTTCAAACACAGCATCCAAGATGAGTATCTATCTCGTAGCAAAAAGTTCGCTCCTACTTCTAACCTAATCCATTTCAACTGCTCTGAATCAAATGACAAAATACAGAGAGTAATATCGTTATCTGCTCTGCAATACGTCGTTCGTCTACCCGAACAGAAAAAAAGACATTCCACTTAACATGACAAGACAAGTAAAGTACGTATCAAAAAACGAGGAATTGTATCGATCCTTTTTTTTTGCATTTCAAAAAGACGAGAAAAAAGTTGTTATTGTTGATGTTCAATACATTTGTTGCATTGGATGATGATGGTGGTGGTGAAAGGCGGATGAGTGAGTGAGTGACTAAAGAAGATGGGAAATATATTGTATGTGTGTATATTCAAGTGAGGAGAGATGAGAGCATTACAGTCCCTTGGGGACGATGCTACAGCACGTAAATAATCTTAGCAACGTTTCTCCTTCCTCGCGCTAGACACTTTTGCTTTTTTCATCATTGGCTCATATCAGTCTAAGAGAGATGTCTCTCTGTTGTGTTCACAGAAAATAGGAATATTTTCTTTCGGTTTCATCCGTCGTGTATTTTATATATATATACATTTTTTCAACTTAATCTTTCATTTTCAAGCCTTTCACAAAAAAAGTTCACTTCTCCTTCTTGGCCAGCACTCGCCTTCAGTCTTGTAAAAATGTCGTTTTTTCTCTCTCTCTCTCTCGTTTCACTCTAGCAGAAAGTATCTACTTACTGCTTTCCCAGCAGACAAGCAAGCCCTCTAACTAGTTAGGGAGAATGACAAGTCAAGATATTACATGAGAAATTCATGGCAGAAAAAAGTTGTGTTGTGTGTTTTGCGACTATCTCCTCTCCTAGCTCTTTTTTTCCATCTCACAGTAGCAGCGGACTAGACGAAAGCATTTTTTTATGTTAAGAAAAAGCAAAGTTGAAAGTGTTGAAACTCGTATATTATCATCGTCATCACCATCATCACCAACAGAGAAAATGTCTGTCCTTGAGCGCATTGTCAAATTTTCCTACTTGTCTCGTCTGAGTGAGTCCTCCACTTAGAGCTTAGATGCTTAGAAACAGACCCTTCAATACAAGAAAATTGGTGTTATGTTGTTGGCAAGCTTAGAGACACGCTATCAAGACGGCCGTACTTTCCCAATCTGTATCTCCTCCCTTTTCTTCTTCACATATTGCATTGCACGTTTTCTTTGTAGCCAGACACCACCCCAACTTGAAATCATAGAGACAAGATGGGGATTGGATGTATAAGCGACAAAATGACCCTGATTATCATGATGATGATGATGATTAAGACACGTACAGTACAATACTTATCATTATCATACATATATGGCATGGTTAACAAACCTTCTTTGCTTCAAGTGAAAGTGGAGATTTTTACTCCCTTAAATCTCACTTGACTCAAACTCCAACTGCGTCGTAGTCTTCTGTACTTAAACACATCCAAACCGTATACATGTATGAGTAACAAGTGTCTTGTGTCCTCGAATGTGCACTTTTGTATTGGCATAAGTAGACACTTTACTATTTTCTTTCATTATATTGATAACAACTTGTACATATTTCAGGCGAGTAGAATTAGTAATCATAATATTCATGTATATATGCATATACATTGTTTACAGGCTTACTTTAAGATGATTGCATTTTGCCACTAGTGTTTCTAGATTCTCAAAAGTGTTTTTGTTTTTCTTGTTTTTACGAAATTGCATCGGTCAAAAATGTAAAAGAGTGTGTAATAAGTACTAAGAGGATTGACTAGAACACTTCAGATCCTTCTCAAGGACAGGTCAATGTATTACTTATTTCTGAAGTCGTTTTTTCTAACCTCTGTTTGAAGTTGGCATAAGCAGTTTTACTTTCTGTTACTATTTTCAATGGTATACAATGTATACTATACATTCGTTGGCTTTATTTTATTGACCATTAGCTGCACCATATTTTGCTGAGGGCAAGACGACGACAAGTATCATTTAATCCTTGAAAATTGCTTCATGGACGAAGCACACACTGCCTTTTCTCGTTCTGTCTCAATTTACCTGGAAGGATAAGAAAAGAACAGACCTGGGGGTTGTAGCTTTTATTTGTAGAATTTGGTACTTTCTTCGGCTTCCATATACTTTTGCCATATGGATGATTTGAAGGTCTAGTAAAAAGGGGGAAAGAAGTGGAAGAGAGTTTACCAAGAAATTTTTATTTGTTCTTCAGTAGAAAAACACTTGACTGGCTTATTCTATATTCCTCCCTCCGTATTTTCTTCTTTTCTTTACTCTCATCTTATTATGGTGTGTGGTAAGGCAAGACAAGGAGCATTTTTTCGTACTTCTATCAAATGCAGACTCTCCAGGCATTTCATCACACGCTGCTGACTTCATCTTATTAGATGAGATGAGAGACTGCTACAGACAATCTTGGATGGACTTAGACAAGAGCGTCTCTTTTCAAAACGAGGGTGGAATAGAAGCAAATGAGAAAATTGCAATGATATGAACTTGCAATTTCACTGCGTCTTTCATACATTCTATTTCTCTTATCAACTTCCAACTTGACTCAAACCTACCACACATAGTGAGTTCCGCTGTTCAAAGTAATTTTGTAAAGTGCTTGATCCTGTTTTTCTTTTAAAGTGTAAGTGCACGATATGCATACTTACTACCACAATTAAATGTTATTACTACTATATGCATGTATTTGGGGGGTGAGTATAATTATTAAGAAACAAAAAACGTACAAGTCGCAAACCCACCAAACTACTACAGAGTGCAGGCATACATGCATAAAATACATTATCATATCCGGTCGGGACGCGGAGAGTGTTTTGAGTTTTGTAAAGGGAGGCTTTTGGAAAAATACCTTTCGCTTACTCAACTTCATCTTCTTACAAGTCGGAGAGAATTGCTGTATTTTTTCCTCATAATGAGACAAAAAGGAAACACTAAAATGTACTTACGCTCTGCCCCGCCTTGTTTTTATTATCATTGGAATAGAAAAGTAAAAAAAAATCTAGCATAATGTCTGTCTGTGTCCTGTGTCTCCATGTGTAGTATGCTAATCGTAAGTAATATGTAATGGAAAATGCAAATAAGTTTCCTCGCTTCCGGCCTTTGTCTGTTCGAATGAGTTGAATCAACTTTTTTCGTTAGGAATGAAAAATACGGCAAAAATAAATGAGTCAACTGTTATATTGTACATTAAGGACGAAGAGAAAGGAGAAGGTGCAGCAGGGGGAGAATTAAAACTGTCGTCTTATTTCCGTACCTCGTATAATTTAACTTTGTTTGATGGTGTGAGCGTGATGCACCAGTAGACTAACTGCTGCCTGTGCCTCTGATGAATATTCATGATTGATATGTTACGTGGAAATAAATGGAGAAGCGTCTCATATTTTTGATTTTTGGTACTAAATCTAAAACTACACATACTACACACTCTGCTGCTCTTGCTTGCTTTCAATCATTTGTAGTGCTTCATTTATAAAAGCTGACACGACCGACAGCGGTGCTATGTCACGACCAATATCAATACAGAGTTTTTAGGAAAGAAATGGAAAAATGTCTGTCAGAAAAAGAGAGTAAAAAGTAAAAAGGGAAAAATTAAAATTGGTTTCATAAGAATTCGTCTTACTAATAATGAAAGAGGAAAGAAGTTCTCGTTTCTTTGCTCTCCAGTTTTTACTTTTACTTTACCGACTGAGTTTTTTGTGTATTTGGTATTTATTCATTACATGCATATACATACATACATACATTGCAATGATTCCAATACATTTGATTCCTCCTTTTTCCAAGTAGCATAAAGGATATTGATATCATCTTGATGACTGGCCACTTCGGGTTATTATACGGAAGCAAAGGGAGAAGAAGTATATATTATTGTACAATGAATGGCTTCCTTTTCATTCTCTATTTTATTATAATGACAGCGCTCACACACAAAAGAAATATTCTTGACTAGCTCTCTCTCTCTCATTTCGAAAACATATCTCATTTATTTTTCTCAGAATGCGCGTCTCCTACAGTTATGATCATTAAATCAGAATCAGAGTGAGTAACCTTCTAAAGAATGAATTAATTTTGCCTCGTTTTTCATAAGAAACTTTTTTTTGTGCAAGCTGGCCTGCTGGCGGTGCTCTGCTATTCTGTGTATGCATGCTCTCGTTCTGTTATCTCTTGCAAAGAATGACTATCATCAAAACTCAACTTTCTTATGATGTTATGTATTCGTATTCCATGTCACGTGTGCCCATTCAGAGCAAAAATTATTATGCATAATAAATAAGCCATTCTTAGAAAAAAAACTCTGTCTGAGGACTTTGTTCGCTGAGAACAAGAAGTAGTTTAGTTTTCTTTCAAGCAGAGGCTTCCTGCCGATCATGTTGCGTAGGTATTATGATGGCAGTATGGCAAAGGTCTTGTTCGGTTTGAAGTTGTCTTCCCTATCAGATTTTTTGAGAGACATCATTATTCCTATATTACATTGAATGAATTTTCTATTAGTTAAACACGAATAACGACAAACTGTGTTGTGTTGTGTCAATAGCTCCAGAATTCAAGAAATTATAAATAGAATGGGGAAGAAAACAATTCTAATGCTGCTACTGACTGATTTGCTTGAACATTTTGAGCTTCGTTTATACTCTTGAGGCATCATAATATAATATCCTAATGTTTCAATGATAATAGCTCGTCTATGTAGTTACTATGTATATCGTCAATATCAACAGGTAGGTACTATCGTACTATGTATGCTTGAATTTCTTGCTTCCATATTGCGGTGAGAGAAACTATAGCATTATTATCAAAATCAGTTTTGTATAATATTCTCATCAGACTTGGGTTTCCATTATCTTAACTTTACTTTATCTCAAGTACTATTTATTTATTGACAAAATAAAACCAACTCTGAAACTACTTACACTCAACTCTCAAGCTTTTTAATCTTCGTATTCCTCTTGTGCGTATCTTAGAAAAAAAGTCAATCTAACATGAATGCTATTACTTTTAGAAGATGCAATGATTTTTACACATTCAACTCAATAAAAGTAAATTTCATTTTGTTCTTTTTTCTCATATGAAAACCCTAAAATGGGACCTTGTTTATGGGGCTGTTAATCGACTAGATGAGCTGCAACTGACTGACGAATTACATTAAAACGAATATCTAATGGGTTTTCCTCCTGTGTGCCACTTGGTTTCATTTGGTTATCATCGTGAATCTTGAGATTTGCTCGACTCCTCGTTTCAATCTTTTTTATTCCTTTTAACTAATAAAGTAAATCAATTCTTCGAGAGCGAGGCACCGCACCACCAGCACCAGTTTTTGGTAGCAAGCAGAGTATAATATAATACTTCACTTAATTTTTATTACCGCTGATAAACAGCCTTTCAACTCGACTATTCTCTGAAAACATTAAGAGTTAACAACAGCACACCTACTTCTCGCAGCTCCTGTTTAGGCAGGTCATTTACAAGTTTTCTTGATTGTGAAATGAAATGGTTTGTGTAATTTATATTGCCCTATAATGCCATTTAGGAAAAAGAAGATTTATTTTTTGAAGTGGTTTCTCTCTCTCTCTAGTGGAATCAAGACTTTCGTCAGTTAAGGAATTCTTATCGATTTTATGTTCGGCGAAGGTGCCTAATTCTTTCCTATCCCTATCAAAATCACCTTCGATGAGTGTAGCATCATCATTATCCTCTCGTTCGTCTGTCTTTTATTGGCTGAAAGAAATTCCAAACAGATCGGATTACGCGAGACTATACACCCAATCACATACAACCCAAACCTACGTTAACATTAACAAAGTCAGTGAATTTTGAGTTTGTTATCCGTTAACCCTCTTATTATGCATGTATTCCATTTCCATCCTACTGGTTACGTCATTGAGGCTTAAATGTGATAATTGCACACTGAATTAAACAATGTGAGGCTGCATTAACATCGTGAGTAAGTAGCTTCCTACCTGTCTGGTGAGCAACGTGATGCATAATTAGTTTTGATATAGTTGGTTGCTCCTCTCGCTAGGTTAGTTAGTCATTGCATACCATATTCTCTGCATGTATATAAATGTTCAAGAGTCACCTTCACATTTACAACGCAGCTAGAGCTATCTCTCTCGCCTCTCTCTCTCTTTCCTTCCAGTCTAGAGTGTTGGCCGTAAAGAAAATTTAAACTGCTGAAAATTTACGGAGAAAGATTTAGTTAGCGAAGCAAGCGACTTTTATTTGATAATGTTGTGTTGAGTGCATGATCAGCAGTATTTTTACTTAATGGAAAAAAATCATTAGCATCCCAGTGCAAGTGAGTTCAGATTCACATAATATGTATAATATGTAGCTGCGGCTGTTCCGTTGTGTTCCCTTCCCTGATAGTAAAACCAAACAGTTTTACATATACATGGATGGTTTCGAGTGTGTGTAGTGACTGTAGTAGTGTGTGCTTAGCTTTTTACTGTTGCTTTTTCAAATGACCTTGGTCTGTCTGCCTTTCTGTCTGTCTGTGTGAGGCTCTCACACTCACAATCAGCTCTCCATTTACGAGCTAGCACTGCGCTTATATGCTGTCGTTGCTGTTAAAATGCAGCATCAGATTTTATGTAGAAAACATTTACTTTACCAGCCGTGTATTCTTCTCTCGTTGCCCACAACAGAATCCATTCCATCCCTTACTTACTGTTTCAAGCTAGTTACTCTAAAGAAAACATGGGATAAAATGAGATGGAAAAACAACAAAAGCATGCTCATACTAGCAATTACACTCATCATGGAAAAAAACAAAAGGAGAGAAGAAAACCAAAATTGTCTAGACATTTCCTATTGCTTCAATTTAGAAGCAAAGAGTTAATTAGCCAGTAATTTAGCCCCTTACGTAGGACTACATTCACAAATTATAAAATGTGAAAGAAACAAAGTTTTTTTCTCTCGCAAAAATGCTTTCGAACAGGTAGAAACGGGTGGGGTGAGATATGTCCTACATAATATGCTGAGTGTCTGAAATGAAAATTGAGAGCATCGTGCATCCTGCCCTCATAATTTTTCACATGAAATTTCTTTCGTATTGTCGTACTCAATGCCCTTTCAAGTTCCTTCCGTTCTTTATTGGTTAATCTGAAATAAGCATAAGATCGTAATATGGCTTTTTGCCCACGCTTTCAGGTATATGTATTATGTAATGTAATGTTATAGCTTGCCATCACGGACAGATGACCTCTTTAGTGATGTTTCTAGTAATATAAGTATTACATAGTATGATATTACGGTCAATGTTTCTCAGTTAATAGGTAAACAATTATTCGTATGTTGTTCAACAAGTCTTGTATATTATGACTTTATGACAAAAGCGAGATATGTAAGGTTTCTATTACAGTGAACAGCAATAACTTTCAGCTTTGACTTTCACTCTATTTTTGTTTTCCGTTTTTCGGATTTTGTAAGCTAACGATTCCAGGCTACGCTAAATGCGTGGGCAGTGCGATGTACAGGAAACAGGAAGATGGGTGAAAAACATGTTAACAGTACATGATAACTTGATCCCTTATTATTTGGAAGGTAGATGTGTAATATACGCATATGCATAGCCATGGTCTTATATGTAGTTTATAGATACGCAATACGTTATAGAATTAAGGTAGATTACTCCATCCAGATCCAGACTACATGTTTGTACAACAACATCCAGTACGTTATTGCTTATACGACAACGACGACTCACAACTCATGCTGTGTACTGATTTGTATTGTATTTGAATAAAATAACAACTTTTCTCAGTTTCTCCCCCATCTTGGATAAATCTTGGAGAATTTTTCAACTACACGATGATTGCTTTTTCCTGATGGCTTTTGAGCAAGAGCACATTTTTATTTCAATTGTGTCTACATATACCTAACAAACAATTCAATTTGCAAGTTGTCAACTGTGGAAGAAGGTGGTTGAACTCATTCTGTCCTAAGTGAATGAAATGAAGAAAAAATATACACATTATTATTATTACATATATATTAAATTGACTTTTAGTTATAGTAAATTTAGCGTATGTATCAGATTCTTATATAAAGACAAGTGAAATCCTTCAAATGACTAAGTAAACTAAAAACTGGCAACAACCAACAAGGACAAAAGATCATTCATTTCACTCCACCTAACTCAATTCTGTATTTTCTCTCCACTTAAGTACAATTTACGAGAGTAATCATCCAGCCACATTTTTTCTCTCTTTTCTTCCTCAGGTAGTCTTCATTTCGGGACGCAATAATACTTACGGAGCTTGCTAAGAGTCTTGAAGGAACTAGTTCTCCAGGGTGTCTACTCGTATGTCTGGGTTTTTGAGGCGATCCTTCTCTTTCCTTACTCCAGAGGCAGTCTACAGAAAGTCAAAGGTAAAGAACACTTTTTGTAACTTCATTAAATCCTACTACCTTCTCTCTCATTCATTTTTGGTTACGTAGACGCTGAGTCTATTTCTGGCTCTTTACATACTTATTGCTACGAGGCTCATCGATGATAATTGGCTTCATTTTCTCTCATATTTGGTCTCATTTTAAATTGATGTCGTTTCATAGAAGCCTTCCTTCCACTTTCTCATAATCAGTGAGTGAACAAGGCTCACCATTCAAATATTCTTCTTCCTTCTTCCAAGTTGTAACATAACATGTTTAGGCATGGTTGTGGGTTGAGTGGAAGGAAGCTTTTAGCATGATGATCAGATCAGACTTCTTTTCTACTTCATTATCTATACACTCTTAGGTCTTATACCTGCTCATTGGTCTGGTTTGGTCTGTTCTCACATCCTGTGGTTTTCATGGTTTGTTAAATTAAAATTGACGCTATATTGTGTAATAAGTTGATGGAGTTTGGCTAACATCATCAACAAAATGCTTAGCTTAATGGAGTCAGAATTTAGGCCAGGAAATTTTATACTTAAACATCATCATTCTAAAGAACAGACTGAAGTAATACACACATACCTTGCCTTTCCAAAAAAAAGTAGAGAATGGTGATCAAACTTTCGCTCGCTCTAATGTTCTTCCTACCTTTCTTTGCCTTTCTCTCATCCATTATGTTCCGTAAGTTTTCGTCATCACACCGGCTTGAAGCCGGTTTTTCCTCTCTTTGTTTTCCCTGCTTCCCACTGCTGCCATTGCCCTTATCCATCCAGTTTTGCTCTTGTTGAGTGAGAGCTTGTTTTGCTCGTCTACTACCAGCACACTGGACTCGTAGTGTGGCTGCTGTTGGGTTTGCCGGATAACCTTGAGTTAAGGCCATTCCCTTTTCGGTATACCTATAGAGAGACGAGATACGGAGAAAAATAAAGAGAGTTGGTTGTGAACATGAAGCATTTGTTTTTCTCTTTGTGCTGCTCACGGTTTGAACCTTTGTTATTTTCCAGGCGTACATAATATTTTGTTTTTACCTCCCATGTACTCAGTATTTACTATAATATGCACCTCTGTCTGTTTTGTATTGGATATGTATTTTCTTCCATTCTATTGACAATGCATACGTTTCGTTGTACGTAATTTCGATTTCCGTTCTCTTCCAAATGGCTAAAGTTCCTGGGGTGGTTTTGTATCCTCCTCATGTAATGCATAATACTTAGAACAGAGAGAGAGAGTAATAAGTAGAGAATATGCTAGTTTTTACCTTGGGTTGGTTCGAGGTCTAACTTATTACCTAGTTCCTGTCCTTTTCTCCATGAAGGATGGAATGCCGTAATGTTGGAAATAATTTTGGATACGATTGGTCAATCCCAGTTTAAATAGCACATGTTCATCCTATGTCTTTTTAGAAAACGGTTGGATAAATACTAAAGTGAAATGGATTGTGTCATGGAATAATACTGGCCTCAGTGCACAACTTATATTGATTATACCACCTACTCAATATATAATTAAACTTCAGAAGGTGAAAGCGACGCTGAAAAGAATATGGTTTAGTCTTCGTCCTTTTCATAAATGATGCCATTACACCACATTAGTCCAAACAGATTAAAGTTTGATTGATTATCTGCATCGTAACATGGGCATGAAAAATTAAGTATCCGATTTTGATATTTACTACTTATAACTAACAGACAAGCGCTTTTAGAAAGTAAGACGGTCGGTCATAATAATAACAAATATATATGTGGTCGTCAGTGGGGGTTTGTATAAACAAAAATACCGGTCAGTACAGGACATAAGGGCAACTGCAAGGACGATGAAGACATTTATACTAAAAAATTGATGAAAGTTAAAGCTCGAATGCTTCTTTTCTCGTTATATATTCGCTAAATATTCTTTGCTGGTGCACCATGCAATAATACTCACGTGAAAACATACGTAGTTGCTTTGGGTTCTATTTATTGATTACTCCCTGTTTTGCGAGTTACTATATGAAAGTAAACATCGTCTTAAAATATGTTTGAAAAGTGGGTGTATGTCTGATGCATGTGAATTGTTTGTAAAGTGTAGAGACGATGCGATGGTAGCATTATAGGTAAATATTATGGAGGTGTTGTCTTAGCTGGATTGAGCAATAAGTATCGCTTACGATTAGTGAAAGGAGAATGATGTAATAATTGTCAGCATAACTGATCCTCATCTTATCCAATGTTTTCAACTGATTACGATGAGAACATTTTGTTTTGCTGATACAGAATCAGCACTAAATTTACATTGGGTGATGTGGATGAAATGACGGGACGGACAAGTTTGGTATTGAAGATGAAAACTCGTGATACAAGACTCAAAACGATATTGTTTTCCTCGCTCCTTGACACATGACGCTATACTGTCTCCTTGATTCCTATGCATTTTGGGGCCCAGCATATTGTAGACAGAGCATAGGAGCTAAACGTTTTGCGTAGGTGCATTTTAAGGAGGAAAAGTGCATCTATGGTGCATAGGAATGTAGACTGCAGTGGAAATCAAGGGGAAGAAATTAGCTTACAATTAGGCATACACTTTTTTCCCCAATAAACCTAAACATTTTGCCAATTTTACTGCTTGCATTACATCACGTGGAACATGTACTTTATTTTTGTATTGTAAAAGTAAAGTCGGTTGCTTGCGTATCTTGTAATCTCATGCAATGCAACCATAACCATGCATGCATTTAGTTCATCACATAGAATTCTTGTACGTCTGCAGCATAAAAACACAGCTTTTCGATTCATCTGTTCCTCGCAGGTCTTAGTATTAGCAAGTATAAATATTTCTGCACGTACGCCGTCAATAACAACATACTGGGGAATGGGGATAGCAAATTAGTCGCCGTTGTGAATATCTCAATTTTCTGAAAAGAAAACATGTCGGTACGTGTAAAGTACTACACTATATACTTATATTATATGTCTGAAATCGCTAAGCAAATAATAAACGGTTCAATGCAGAAACACATTAGGGTTCGATAATTTAAAAAAAAGGTAGTTTAACAACCTTCACCATCAATTCTTCTTTCTGCCTTGCCTGACCTAGGCTAAATAATATTGGGTTGTCAGACGCAGTCAGTCGGCCACGCAAATAGTTAGTTAGCACTAGCACAACATACTCATACTTTCGCTATAAAAAATTAGACTGGCGGATGTGGTAATTAGATAGGTATATATAACAATGATAAAAAATCCCATTAGGCCTTACGTACAATAAATATTTGAAAATTTCTGCATTTGCAGTCAGCCGAATCTCATTATAGGTGTAATCATATCACAAACAGCAATAAAAAGCCATCATGTAGAAAAAGAAAAAAGTGGAATCAACGATATTTGAAAATCTAATGTAAAGAATATTGAGGTAGTATCTATTATCTATCCCTGATAAAAGTACCTTACAAAAGAACAGTTGTGAGTTGATTCTCTCACACACTTGAAATGCAGGAAAATGAGTTGAGTTCATGAATTGATGATAATATCTTGCTTGAAGCAATGAGGTGTGTGAGGTAGGTAGAGTAATGACTTGCATCGTTGGATTCTAACTTTGCGTGTTGTGTTGAGTTTTGCAGAGGGACTTAATATAATAATATATTGCTGTCAATGTTTTGCTTTCTGATATCCTTCCAATCTGTCCCATCCCTTTACTTATTTGTCTGCAATTTTTTTTTTTGATTTATTGCATTCTATGATTTACTTAATGAGTGGGTTTGATTTATAAGGAGGATTGAAAAGTTTGAATGTGAAATTCGTGTGATGCGCTGCACTGCATACGAAATAGTATCCAAAAGTCAGCTTTCCTTTCGCACAAGATATGAATGTGTGAATGAGAAAAGTCAAATGAACTAGTAGACTCATTAAGATAATGGAAGTTTTACACAAGTTCTAATTAATCAGTGTTGGATCAAGATTTTAGGATGACTGCCTCCAGTCTCGTGTATTGCCCAATGCAAATGGTTCATTTTGTCAAGATTTCTTGGACTCAGAGTACAAGTAAAGGAAGGAGTTAGGAGGATGCATTTGTGTGACTAAATTCTCGAAAGTTTTTTGAAATTAGATGGCACCAAATAATTGTTCAGCATTATTTACTTGTATGTACTCAAAATGAAAGCATTTTAATTAGAAATATTTCGTAATGATCACGTGAACTTGGCTTACTTGAGCGGAATTAAATTGAATATTAGTCTGCCGTAATATTGCGCTACCTTCAACTGATGATAAATTGTAATATAAGTTTGAAGTTGACTTTTTGGAAAAGCTGAGATTTTCTTTTACTTGGTACTCCTTTAATTTCCTCCAAAGTTTGAATCATTCATCAAATCGAAAGTTTTGATGAAAAGGAGAGTATTTTATGCATGATGAGACATGCTAATGATGACAAGTAAATCTGAAGAAGCTAATCTTGAAACTTCTCTCATCGAGCTCGTTTATTTCGGAGAATATTATTGGAATTGTGCAAGATCGGTATTATAATGTTTGAGTAACTGATATTGTTGATATATCTCTTAGTAAGTTGTAGGTATTGTGATACTGATGAATAGAGGAATTATAAATAAAGTTTTGATCTTCCAGAATTCTATAATATCCCTTAATCATGTTGCGACATTGACGTCTCAGCAACTTCCTTCAATAAGCACGTACTGAGAACAGGAGTGGAAGTTGTGATATTGCATTTCAATTTCAATAGAAGTTAATATTAGCGTTAGAAGGCCATACATCGTTATAACTGGAGTTGGCAGCTTTTCCTAAAACGGTCAGATTTCATTCTAGAAAGTGGCATTCACGTTATACCTTTTTATCCTACGGATATGGACACACGATATACTTGAACTGGAAAATTGTTATAAAATGGAGTGAAAGCAAACGGTAGGATTGTAATCTACCTTAGTATCTTGTATATTTCTTGAGATAAGACAAAACCGTTACACAACAAGTTATCCAATATACATGCGTGTAGGTAATATAGGAGAATTTGACTTTTCGTCTCGTTGTTTCAAGAAGGCATCTAAAAACGAAACTTCCAAGGAACATATAAGTGTATCATGTATATCAGTTTCACCTAAAGTAGAGCACACACAAAATTTCATAAAACTTGTGTGACAAACTGAGAAAAATCCATTCTTCTTCCAACTGACATGTTACGAAGTAAAAAGTTGTTGAGGAATGACAAGTGAAAGCGGAATTTGCAACATCATGCATTAAACATATAGTGGCCTTGTTAGAGCTCTATTTTCTAAACGAACGGGGTTGGAACCAAGAAGCAAAAGTATACCTTCATAGAATAAAATATTATCAGTATTAGCAAAAGCAACGGCTATAACCTAAGCTAAAGCCAACCCAGACGAACTGGTGAAGGCGACTAGAAAAACTGTGTGGGCTGAGCTGAAAGTATAAAAAATGATTCTACTTATGCTATGTAATCCATGTAGTGTGGCTCTCCATATTTTCTTTTGCTGTGTGCAATCATGTATTGCATTGCAACAGCGGTAGCAATAGTAGCAACATCCCCAAAAATCCTTTTGGATCATCCCAGTTTATGGGGAGAGATGAAGATGATGAGGAAAAAGTCGTGTAATATTTAATACGTTCCTTTTTCGTTCTTGTGAAAAGGAGAAAGTGAAATAAGGGGAAACATACCCCCATACAATGATGGGAATACGAACAACTCTATCCAGGTGATCTTATACAGTCAGTAGAAAAAATGATAGGAAAATCGCACAACACATATAACGTCTTAAATTCGTAAGGGTGACTGACTCCTCAAGAAATAATGAGATGAGCCATGGCTCAAGTGCACTGATGTGTATGAACGTGAAAGGGAAAGCAAGGCTGGAGAGACGCTTTTACTCTCTCATAATCATCATCATCATGGGGAATGAAAATTGTATTAAATGATGCAGCCGAAAAAAATGCATTTGACTTCAAAGCCCAAATTTAACTGGCTACTGCTTTCACAACTGAGTGACCAACTTATATAAAGCTTCTCATCATGATTGGGGTAGACGGGAGCAGAACTTCCGTGTTTACGAGCTTCAAAAGAAAGTCGAGTCCGTGGCACTTCTGGCTCTAGCTCAGCTCATGATTACTTACCTTACATCAAAGGAGTCCGTAATCATGTATATCCCCTCTTCATTTTGCTGATTTCAATTGCATTTCATCAATTGCTCTCCTTTCATAAGCATTAAAATTTCATGGAAGTGATGAAGGTGACAGCGTACAGCTCTTATTTTGTATAATGGCGAAGCTTTCTCTTTCACTCACTTTCATTTACTTGCACTACTGAGAAATCGGATGGGAAATCCTTGGCCAAAAATTGGGTTAGTAATGCATGTATATCTCTTCTCTATAAAATCTTTGAACAAAACGTCCTTTCTTTTGTGAGTGAAGCATGCAATAATATAGCCATACATTTTGCACACTGCAGTTTATGTATACGTCGGCTTGCTTCTGAACAAAGGTTGAAAAGAAGAGAGGAAATTCAGAGGGAATTTTATAATCTCTCGTATATACATATTTTACTCAAATATATTTAGGAGGAATATAAGCAAGCCATTATTTTACCTTAGGCATATATATAATCGCTCCTACTCGTTCTATGTTGGTATACGTGGGTTTCCTCCTCTCTGAGTTAAAATTTTATCTTATTTTCTTTACTGCTGCTCATTCTATATGAACATATTTTATGACTAGAAAATAAAACGATATAGAGAGTGAGGGAGACATGGAAAAAGCATTGTTGTGTGGAGAGCGCTATCATGATATTACATAACAAAATTTTTATAGATTATGTCTGGTGCTGAATGTATGTACGTATTTAGAAAAAAAGGCTGGTTTTGCTGCGCGTGCGAAAAGACCTTCCTTTGAGTGAATCTTTCTTTCTGGTTTTTGTTGAGAGAGAAGAGGATGGACTCCTCGTGCCTTGCAATGGCTTGGCTGAGAAACTATGTTTTAATTCAAGTGTACGAAAAAACTAGAAAGAGAGGCTGAGGCAGGAGTCTGTGGCAATAATACTAATATTGCACAATTTTGTAGGTAATGTAATCTTATGTATAAAGTAGGCATATACATATACTTGACTAAATCCCATTCTATCGAATCTGTATTGCATTGAATTTTCTTTTTAAAAAAGTTTCAATTCTGCATGCCACATCGCACAAGGCAACCGGCAAACTTAATGTATCAGCAATAGCATAAGCTCACATCAGACATTTTACATGCCAGAGGCAGACACGGCAAAAACGGGCCAGACGGCTTTGTTGCCAACTCAGTCACTCAGAGTCTATCTTTCTTCCTTGGCTTGCTCTCTCTCTTCTCTCTTGCTATCGTCATCATCACAGCTAGTAAGCAAAGTAAGCAAGGAATGGGAATAGCAATAGAAGAGCAACCAGCACCACAGAACCAACATTATCCATCCATCCATCTTTTCCTCTCCTTGTATATACACAATTAAACCAGAAAGTAAAAGACGAAGAAGATACACACAAGGCGAAAGTAAAGTATGCAAGTAAGTCGGAGCAGCACCAGTGCAAACTTTGGTTTTGCTTTGCTTTTAGCAGCAGTCCGAGTCCACTCCATTCCATACACTCCATAGCCAGATGTATGCATTGCATGGAGCCAGTACAGTCTCAGTCAAGTCTGTCTCTCGCTCTCTGTCCTCTGCAAAAAATCCCTTTCCTTTCTGCAGTCCTCTCCATCGTCTATGTCTATGCTACTTCTTTCGTGCATTGGATTGAATTGAGAGAATAGCAAAGCAAAACTACATTTGGAGGGAGAGGCAAGACAGGCACACTCGCTCGTTCGTGCAGTCATTTTCATTGCATTGCATCGAGCGAATGAATTGCACAAGCTAAAATATTCTACATTTATATTGTATGCACACGTAACTATAATAATCATACACACCGAAACAGAGAGCTCGTACCAGAGTAGCACTCTATACCCCTAATATACACCATCGCAAAAGCAGCCATGAGACAAGGCACGGTATGGAAATGGTTGGAGAGTTGGAATGGCATCGCATTGGCATGGCATGCATTGACTAGGCATGCACTAAAGCATAAGGTTTTTCTCGTCTTGTCGTGATGTAATGTAACAAGCAAAAAGCGAAATCTGTCTGTCTGTTTATCCAAAAAAAAATCGCGTATATGTAATATCCATATTGGCAAGTTTCTTCTCTCCTTCTTGTTCCTCTCTACCACATAACATACACCAAACCTTACCATAGCATACCATCAATATCCATACCACTGTGGAACACACACATATACACTAAGGCTCTCTTCCATAAGGAATGTCCGGATGAAGTTAAAAGAGTTAAGCTGACTTTGGACTAGGTAGAAATGTTACTGTTTTCAGTTTCCACTCACTCAGTCATTCTTCTCTGTTGCTGCCTTCCTGCCCATTTTGCCTGCCTGCTGCCTACTACTCTCTTATATACTACTTGGAGTCCGAGACTGCCGTAGTGTAGTCACCGTCATATAGTCAAGCGGTAGTGGTCTTTTTGCCGTTTCTCCAAAATCTGTTATTTTTTTCTCTTCTTTATACTTACTTCTTTCAAGTATTAAAAAATCTACGGACTACACGACTACTCACGTATACTTATACTCTCCTCCGTGTACACATTGACGTTTTCCAATATACCACAAAAAGATGTGTACATAGTAGTGTACTTACGCGAATATAGAACGTCATCATAATCATCAAATCATCCTATCTTCTGTGTTAAGTAGAGAGAAGGAAAGGGAGAAACATCAAAGGAGAAGAAACTAATTTGTGAATAAATTTTCATGTAGACACGTTTTCGCTTACTACTCACTCCTTTTTCATATTTTGTACAACTACTACTTACTACGAGACTTGACTTCACGTACATGGAATAATCTACATACCGGCATGCCATGCCAGTTGTAGCCGCAACCAGCGTTGAGCGGAACCGATAAATAGAAGCCAGAGATAGAGTGAACACAGTGGTGCTAGTAAAACCGTTGAGAAAAAAATTCCACATTTGTCATTCAGGAAAGTGAGAGAGAGAGAGAACTGAGGACTGCCGCACCACACACACCACATGCTACAATCTCTTACATGGTGCATCTCGGATACACCGCTCCAACTCTAGACATTGCATTGCATTACATTACAAATATATTTTACGGGATAAATTCGCAGTTGTCTCGTTCCTGTCGTCGTCTGTGAATATTTGTCTGGTTTAGAAAGAGAGAGTAAAAAAACATGAGTTTCTAAGAAAACGTGCGCACAGGAATATGCATGAGGGCTGTATTAAGTGGGAGATAATGTGATTTTTTTAGAGAAATAAAGAATTTTTTTATTCCTTCTTCTTTTATACGTTTCTCTTGCTACTGTCAAGTCAGAAGTGAGGCTGAGCAATATTCCACTCTAAGACAAATCGAAGAAGAGGAAATGTCTAAACAACAATTATCCTGTTTAAATACATGAACGTGTCGCCCATTAATTTGTGCAAAGGAAAGAAAACAAGAAGGAGTAAAATACTAGTCGTTTTTATTCTTCCTGTTTGGACTGAAATGGTGGTAGTGACCAATTACATTTAAAGCCATTTTCTCGCCCTTCCTTTAGCTGGTATATTTAGAAGAAGATGAGAAGCACATTTATAACTGTCTTTTCTATTTTTATACTGTAATCTAATCCTGATATAATATGGTGTGCAGGTTTCTTCAAAACTCAACTAATTCTCTCCAGTGAAAGTAATTGACTGATCTCATCTCATATATAGCGAGACTTTGTGTAGCGTGCAGCTCAAAAGAACAACTGTATTCATTTCAAAGCAAAAAGTGATTTTGTACATACAAGTTCTCGAATTCTGAGTTTTAGAAAGGATATTTTTGTTCTCTTCAATAAAATGGTGCTGGAATGGCGTAAATGCTTATAAATCTCTATTATATTTTTCGAGACTGAATTAGAAACGTGAAATTAACTGGTGAAAAAAACTTTCATTTTTTAGCAAAGGTTGAATCAAGTTTGTATAACTCAACGTTTGAAACTGCATATCAGAAGTGAGAACAATCAAATCAAAAATCATCTATTAGTAAATCTTATGTTGAACGGGAACTCAAAAGCTTAAAGGAACTGACACTAAAAATTGGTGCGCTTAATGCTTGTCCTCAAAAGTAAGTATTCTCTTAATAATATAATACATTCATCCATATTTTGCTCATTGTCATTTTTGGCTTCTTTCTCAAAAACATTTTTTTACGGCTGATAATTTCCAAAAGCGTCTGAATGATGTTGTTGTTGATGAGGATGATGATGATTAATGTCTGACTGGGACTGATGAATTGTTCATCGATGAATGACTAATTTGATTGAGCCAGACAATTTACAATCTATTGTGCAATCGCTCGTATTTAATGCGGCCAGTGACTTTTCTCTTCTTTATGTCTGATTGTGAGTTTGCCTCTTCTCTTCTTCTATCTTCTATATGAAAAGATGGAATGTCATGAAAATGACTAAATGCATTTTTATGTCTTACGGCTAAGTAAAGGATGTGTATTAATACGATGAAGCACAGAAATAGAGTTGAAGGCTCTTCATCCTATTTTTTTGTGTAGGGCAATTCAAATTCACAATTAGTTTTTGTCGTCTGGGTCTAAAAACGGCTCACATTCAACATCCAACATCACCAATCAAAATCACAATTGATTAAGAGGGGAGAAGTGAGAGCTCTTATACCTAACCTAGTCCAATATGATTCAAATGTGGGGAAGGGTAGTAACAGCTGCATTGCAATTGTATTCTTCTTATGCACAAAAAGTAATTTGGTGAATTGCAAAAATCATATGTTAGTTATGCAACATTACATGCATGTATGCAATTGAAGCAAGACATTGTAAATGATGATAGAATGTGGTGTAGTCAAGTCAGTCAGTATTCAAGGGCACTTGTGTGTTCGCGTCTTTGAAAATTATAGCTTGTGTACTCACTCTCTCAATGAAGGTTGCTTAATCTGCATATAATGTTTGTGATTGGATACACAGAGTACATATAGTGTTTTTGCACATGCAAAAAAGCATTTAGTGTGTCAATCCGTCTGTCTACCTACTGCGCCTGCCCCCATACCATATATATTACCCTTTCAATATAATATTTTTGAGATAATAAGCTTCATAACATGAGCTGCTCTCGGGTCGTCTGGGATTTTACATTTTTTCATGTCTGCTCTCCTTCTTCTGCCTCACTACATGTTATTTGAGGTTATCCCACTTAATCATCGTGTAATCTGATTCTGATTTGATTAGCTCCTTAGAAGAAGGGCTTAGGAGGATGAAAATAATTCTGAGAATTTACTAACTGGATCATCATCGTTGTGTTGTGTGTTTGTAAAAGGGTTGTTGAGGTTGAGGATGATTCAATGACTAATTTAGACTCATCAAAATGATTCAAAATGAAAAGGAAGGTATATCCTGATTTCATGAAGATATCCAGCAGACGTC
Organism: Orchesella villosa; assembly: GCA_036850725.1. Lineage (NCBI taxonomy): Eukaryota > Metazoa > Arthropoda > Collembola > Entomobryomorpha > Orchesellidae > Orchesella > Orchesella villosa. Next base: position 6,202 of record JAANSM010000543.1, on the reverse strand, counting down.
CGTGTGTGCATGCCAAAATGCCAATTTTAGTTTGCTAATTAAATCATCGACAATGTATCCTTTCTGTCTGGTATTTTCCCAATTTTTTTCGTCTACTTTTTTGCTGCATTGATAACAACACATGAGCAGAGATAGGATGGAGGAGCGGAATAACATGAGAATTTTTGTGGAAAAATATCAGTATGAAAATTATGAACGAGTGTAATAAAAGGTTTGTTTTAAGATAAAAAGGATGCCGCGACTGATAGGAAAAATCCCAATCCATGTGTGGTCTTGTGAAATGCTTGATATATCATCCAGACATTTCACATTATTTGTTTCAGCACGTTATGGAATAGCATTATATGCCATATAAATCAGCTCGTTATTTTTTCAAGAGGGTTCGGCTCAAATATTATCGCCTTATACATTATAGTAGTCATGTTATAAAATGAGGAGCAGAGCAGACCAGACAGGAAAAAAAGTAGCATGCTTTTTACTTTTTCCTCCATAAATTCACAGTTGCATTGAGCTGTGGTACACATTATATTTTTTAATTACTGCAAGTCATTACTTCAAGTCAAGTTGAACAAGATTTGGATACAATATCACATCACGTCAGTATCAGACCCTAAGAATTTGATATTAAATGCAGACACATGTCTATATTCCAGCCATATCCCATAAAATAAAATACACACATATATATACATATATATATATATATATATGATATAAATGTCTGATATTTTGGCCATGGTAGAATGGACGATGATAAGATGATGTGAAGTGACGATGCAGACATGCATTCATGATGATGATGAAGATGCATTTTGTGTAAAAACTACTGCACATACATTATCGTATCGTCATGTATCCTTGACTTAACGTTAGGAATAGTAATGCATCAATGTCTTTCCAATAAAGGAGAGGAGGCTTCTGTCTCTTTCTCTCCTTCAAGCAGAAAAATTGCAGGAGGCCGATAATACTTTTCTGACTTTGACTGACTGACTGACGGATAAGAGCGAAGTGGTAAAAAAAGGGACTGGAATGCATCAGCATACAACCGGGTGGATGGACGGACAGTGAGTTGAAAGATGCAGAAAAACGCAAATGGCAACGAGAGAGAGAGATAGTATCAAGTGCAAAGTACATTTTAACTATTTTTTGTTGCATGTCATGTGGTGATATCACCAACCATTCATTCACATACGAAGAGGTTGTCGATGTGTATGCACATACATATTCATTCTGTAAAAAAAAGAAACTCATGTTGCATTTTTCTTTCCACTGCATAACATTAATATTCTTGATGTCGGGATGGATGGATCGGGTGGATCGTATTGGGGATTGGATTGGGATCCAACAAGTTTTTTTTGAGGCTGATGTCTTTGAACAAGGATTTTTAACACATTTTTTGAGCTGACAGACATTACGCTGCACATTATTGCAATAATGTTCGTTTTTCCTGCATTCATTGACATATATGCGCCTGTGTATACTTTTGTATGCACGTATTTGTAATGCAAACAAGCTCTTAAGTTAACAACTCTTTCAAACAACCACGGTTTTTTATAGTTGGCGAATTCAAATGACGCAGAGGAGACCGAAGTGCATATTTTTCATTATCCGACCCAACTGACTGGTTGATGCTCCTGTAGCTACTACACATTCTATATTCTATGTGATGCATGAGAAAAGGCATTTTTTTGTTTGCACATTTGAAGCATTCATCTTTTTTATTGCTGTAACCACACTAACTCATAAACCATTAAAGTAGTCCAGCTTGGAAAGTCATATAACTATGCTCGCCTGTCGCTTTTACGTCTTGTGAGCGATGAGAAGAGTAGAAAGACCGTCGCGTCTCGCTCATCTTCACTTGAATGCATGTAGCAATTACTTTGTGTATAAGTACATATATTCTTATGCATATACTTAGGTATAAAGACTATCATATGGTCACAGTCATGTGATGTGATGCATCATGCATTTCTCCTCGCAGCATCAAGTAAAGAAAGGCAAAAAAAAGAAGCAGGACAAAGTGCATACCGTACCGTATTGAAGTTATCTTATCCTTCCGAAATTGGTAGTATAAAAAGGAACATGAACAACATAATACAAGATATTAAGAGTATGGTTGTAAATGCAAGCAAAAAAAAGTTATTTTTTTACGAGAGTAACTACATAACCGTGATGATAATGATAATGATGGGAGGCTTAGGCTTACCATACCAGGTTTCTTCTTTGAATATCGTATGATTGCTATCGCCATTATTCCAATAAAGTATTCAGCTAGACCAGGGCACGTCAGGCTAGACTAGCCAGACATAGTCTGTATGACTGACTGATCCTCTATCTATCTTTTGGATTTGTATGTAAATGTGGCAAAAAAAATCTGCAGTAGTCAGCCGGAGTCATTTTGCACAGTCATCACCTTTTTCTGCACAAAAGTGATAAAATACATGGCCATGCATCACAAATTACTTTCAAAAGTAAGCAAACAAAACGTCCTTCTCCGTATGCATCTCCGCATTCGGATCCAGCAATAAGCACTTGTCTTCTTGTGAGTGTTATGACTTTCATTTTGTTTTATCTCCGTTTCTCAAATCCTGCTCCTCACATTTCTGCATAATGATCATCCAGGCAATGCACTTTCAATGCGCCCCCTACCTACATACATCCATTAAAGCCAAATGCCAGTTGGAAATGAAGATAAGGTATATTATTTTAGGAAGGTGATGTGTGAAGAAATAAAAAAAAACCTTTTTTAAACGCTAAGAACAACGTTTCTCTTAATTTTTTGCACAGTAGCGTTCAACCATGCAGTCGCAACGTGCATTCTCTTCTCACTTGAGTGCGGAGTTTGGAGGATATAAACAATATTAGTACGTGTTTGAATTGACTTTCATTTTGTTTTATCTCCGTTTCTCAAATCCTGCTCCTCACATTTCTGCATAATGATCATCCAGGCAATGCACTTTCAATGCGCCCCCTACCTACTTGCATCCATTAAAGCCAAATGCTAGTTGGAGATGAAGATAAGGTATATTATTTTAGGAAGGTGATGTGTGAAGAAATAAAAAAAAACATTTTTTAAACGCTAAGAACAACAGCCTCTCTTAATTTTTTGCACAGTAGCGTTCAACCATGCAGTCGCAACGTGCATTCTCTTCTCACTTGAGTGCGGAGTTTGGAGGATATAAACAATATTAGTACGTGTTTGAAAGAGCAGAAAAAAGATGAACTTGTCAATCTCTCAATCTCAATATACAAAAAAAATGTATGAGTATTGAATAAGTACAGGGAGTGGCTTTACGGATGTTACGTTTCGAATGTATAAATATTTCTTGGCAGAAAGGACGATGAGGTTGTTGTTGATGATGATAATGATGAAGAAAGCAAGTGCATAAAATGCAGGCGCAAAAAAAGCCGGAGCTTACGTGCGAAATACCTATGCCCTCATATCGTTTTCACACTTGCATTATATTATCCTTTTTCTGACGTAGCCATATGCATTCCTCTTATTTTTTCAGGAAGCTTATAGCAGCAAGGCAGCTTCCAACTTCTTTTGTTCAAGTTGATTGGAAGAGCGAGTGATGTGAAGAAAAGATGAGAATAAGAGAGGAAAAAAATTGTGAGTCTCCGCTCTAATCTTCACTTTCCCGTCTAACGTCAACTTCAACTCATTTTTCCTTTTCTCTCTTCATTTCAAATCTATGGTTTTAGAGCTAGTTAATACATGCATGAAAAGCGAATGTGATGTAGCTGAGTGAGAAAAAAGCTCTACCGCGCGCATCTCCGCATATTACTTTTTTCTTGGAAAATCCTATTTGCATTTTGCATCTAGCACGATTACAACTTTTGTAGACCTGTAGATCCATATTCTCTCTAAAAGAAAATTGGATGGTGATGTTACTAGTATGCTCAGGCTTCCTTAATACTATCTCTGTAGGTATCTAAGCTTTTTTCCTTTGTGTGATGCGTTTTTGTCGTTTTCTCAGAAAGGGAGAGAGAGAATGAGGGAACACTGCACTAATTTATATGCATAGACTAATCCTTGTGCTAGAAAGTTGAAGGCTTTTGAATTGCAGAACCAACGGGGAAGTCTGTCCTAATACCCTAGTAGTCTGCTCCTTTCTCCATTCATTTCCTTTTCCAAGCCACCCAAGACTGAGAGGAAGCACGGAGGGCTATAGACTAGTGTGGCTTAAGGGTTAACTCAAATAATAAAATGCACATGAGAAGAAAATGGAAGGAAAGTAGAAGGAGTGATGGAAGTCTGGCTCAATTTTAATTTTCCCATCTCCTTCCTCCCTTTCCCTTCTCTGTCGACTATTCCTACTTTGTTTTTCTCCAATTTTCACCATTAATGTTGCACTCTCTGCATTAACTGGGAAAACACTGCACTAGTTACATTATATATTATAGGCGGACACACATTTGTGTATGTGTACAAGCAGAGGAAAATGAAAACTCATAAAAGTGAATGTTTATAAGCGATACTCTCATTTTATTTCCATACATTCAGAACAGAACCGCCTGTTAGCTGTTGTTTGTCCGTCTGTCTATATGGTTTTATGGCTGGTCGTAAACCAGTTGACGGATTAAGATGTGTCTCTAGCTGGCAATAATGGATGGAGATGGTGATGGTGGCATGTATTGAAAAGAGGTTAGCTTTATCATTGTGCAGCATATTGAATTGAAACTCATTCAAATTGATTGTCGCCCTATCATAAAAAAACTTTTTATTGTGGGCATCCGGGTGTGAATAAACGTTCGATATCATCCATTCCTCCTACCATAAGACTCTGGCGTGGTATAGTTGGTAGTATTACATTGCATTGCGATGGTTTTTTATGCAGTAATCCGAAGTTGACACATTCTTGTCGCAGTTTGAGATACAAATGGTAATCCGGATCAAGTTTGGCTAAGTGCAGCTGCAAGGCGCAACTAATATCTTATCAGCAATAGCCATAATACTGTTGCCCCGCGTTCTCCTTTCTTCAGAGGCTTTACTAATCCCTCATTTGTATCCTTCTAGGATAAAATTGCACTTTACCAACTGTTTCACCTTAATTTCATTCATTCAACATTATAAAAGCTGTAGGTTTTATAAAAAACAGAAGTTATAGTAAACTTAGTCAAGAAAACTGTATCAAGGAAACCCAGAAGAATCCACTAAATGTATGTATGTAAAATCTAGTAAAAGAAACTCGATCGCAAGTCATGAATGATCGAACATTATATATATGCTGCTGTGCAAAAGGTTAAGTTACGTTGAATTGAAGACGATCTGAATAAAAATGGTTAGGGAAAGAATGGATGAAACCAAATTTGCACAAGCAAAGCATTATATTACAGAAGAGGACTAAGCTGTGTATGCAGAAAAGGAGATGGAGAAGAGAGAAAAGCCGGATGGCGGAATCCAATTGAACGGGGCTATTCTCTCGTCTTTGGTACACAAGAGGCAGCAGTTTAGAATGTATAATGGGCTCGTTTACTCCTTTCCTCAATGGCTTTACTTTATATTGCACACACACAACCTCATACTGGCTGCTCTGGTGTTTTTTGTGCATCGCCACATCATCATCATCATAATGCCGAAAGTGGTATGGTCGTCGGATGGTATGCGATGCACATACGAAAGATATGGTAATATATGGACAGTTGCATTGCATGACAGCATTTGCGAGACACGCCACACGACGTAGTAAATTCTTATATGCGGCATTAGCAAAGATATGATATGACCTATGCTTTTGGTTGTTGGGAGTGAATGAGAATAGTAGCATGTTACATAAAATAAAATGAAATGGTGGAGGTGGAGTGGATGTGAATGTGGCAGTGACCAGAGCAAGGATAAAAGTGCAGTGGATGTGGAGAATTTTTGTAGGATTTTGGAACTCACAATGGGAAATAAACATATCGCATATAGTATCGCATCACATCACAGGAAAAAACATCTTAACCTTTCTTTTTTTACAATTTTACTGTCATCCCCTACCATTAACTATCTCTGTATTCATCTTTCCATCATTTAGTTTTTATTGCCTTTGTTGTACCCAATAAACTCCAAATGTATGTACATCAAATTTTATCTGTGAAAAGGAGAGATAAACGTGTCTCTTTCTGGAAGAGTAGAAATAAAGGTCTTTTACCTGAGTTAAAATGTCTTTTCGGAGCTGCTTTTCTGTAAACCACTTCGGCTTGATTGTAATCAACT
>JAANSM010000542.1:0-26781 GCA_036850725.1 Orchesella villosa | reverse complement strand
AAGGGAGGTAAACGAAGAAAAGGCGACGCTGATGGCGACGACGATGATACCGAGGGAGCTATGGGTGTCCGTAAGAGAATGAAACCGAATAGAAACAACGTGAAAGCTAAAAAGAAGTTCAAAAACTAAGCTTTTAATCTTGATAATCAGAGGAAATCTTATTTTATAACCGTTTCCATTTAGGCTCTATAATATTTTACGCCAATCGTAACATTATTCTGTTTTTTCGCTAGTTTCGCTACTTCAATGGTTCAAGTTTAATTTCAAGATCATTTTGTGTTAATGCTCACCCTTAAGTGTGCAGTAATAGAAATAAACTTTAGACTTGATTTAGTATATTAAGCATATACTTGTTATTATAAAAAGTTAACGTTCTTTAATTGTTAATTAAATTTCTGATTTTGATAGTCACTGCCATTTTAAAGTTTATGATGCATTATCATACAAAGTAATGAATAATCGGCGATTATGCGTGAGTTACACAATGGATAAGTACACAAAAACAAGTTATTAAGAAATTGACATATAATTAATGTATAACCAGTGTAGGTGAAAAATGAAAATCAAGATAAGAAGTTGTGTTCTTTCTTTAGAGTAATTGAAATCACTGCAGTTGCTTAATAGTAGCTCATGTGACATGCCCAAAAATTAAAGGTAGGTATGCATGCTTAAAAATAAGACATTTATTAGAACAAGTAACAAATCAATTAATGTGCGTGTAGAATGTATATACATAGAATGTGGCATGTTGCTCGTTCAGCTTCTTATTTCAATTTGCGCATCTGTACCACACGTACAACGGATAGCTTAATGGCACGCTACCTGAACTGTGAGCAAATGTAATGGTTTTTCAAAATTGTCAATCGATTTAAAGCATATGTCGTAGTCATTAGACTTGTGCCATAAATGTCTTCACAAAACAACTCTAGTTAAGAGTTATTTTGTGAGGTGATACTAATATGCTATAATATACCTTCAACCTTTCACACACTCTTCATGAAAACAATACGTTTCGCATCATTAATATGGTGTGACTGACTGACTATGATAGCATAAGTATCAAGTCCCGTTTGATGCTTCCGAGCGAGGACTACATATATACCTTTCACAAACTCTTCATGAAAACAATACGTTTCGCATCATTAATATGGTGTGACTGACTGACTATGATAGCATAAGTATCAAGTCCCGTTTGATGCTTCCGAGCGAGGACTACAACTGCAAACGAGCCTCTGTTTTCTGCGAGAGGTGAGCTCAATTTTTCTCATTATGCACACATATGACATTTTAGTTTCTTTGTTTCGCATCATCAGTTACACATCAGGTAGCACAAGGTAAAGCCCTTCATGGTATTATTACATACGTATGTAATTGTTCTTCGGATACATTACATTACACATCTGCACATCCATTCAACATTTGCTAGCACGACGAACTCTTCTGCAAACTGACTGGTGAAGCCATCTTGTCTCAAGCAAAGATATCCACATCACTCGTTTGGTTTCAATGTTGGGTCCGTTGTTGTTATGCGGATGGATACCTAGCAAAATGAGTACTTTAGGCATAAAGCATAAAACTCGTAGCTCTCTTTAGTACTGCAAAAGAAGCATTAATCTTTATAAAAATGAGTATGACCGTGTGCGTTGCGTATGATGGTGATGATGATGATGTATTTGTATGATACATAGCACTATCCTTGAAACGCATACATATATTACTTGTGTAAAAGCTGAAATTCACATGCTACCAACCTCAGAGTAATTTTTCCGTATCATTCATACCTTAACAAGATACCATGCCACACACACACACACTATTATAGCTAGCCAGAAAGCCGCATTACTATAATCCTTATCCATCCTTCTCGTCATGAGTCCCATCTCATCCATAAAACGCCATTCGAATGCGTAGAGGGAACCAAATCCAACTTCTTTTTTCTCATGCATAACCATCCCATGTATAGATACACACATTTCGGTTACTATAATGTGATCTTTCTTTTACTCCACTTGGACAACCCTACACTTGTACTGAGGGTTGGTCTAAAATCAAGAACAAAAAACTGATACGGCTTGCCTTTACCATTACCATCATATCATCACGGCATGCATGCGTACACTGCTGCAGATACTAACCGTATATATATCCTCCATCCAACCTCCACATTTTAAGCATAAAAATCCATATCCACATACGTACAAAATAATATATATGGAGAGTTGTGCTCACACACACTGTTCTCTAGAAGGAACGAAACATAACGAAGAAAATGCTTAGCTTACCTTTACCTGCCTTTTACTCTCCTCTTCAACCAATCCATATACACAGTTTATCCTGATCTACTTGCGTATTAGTATATGACTATTCATATCATTATATATATCTTTGCTCTCTTTTACTATAGAGCATTTATATACTCATACTATTTTATATATGTTATGTATCTCATCTCATGTTCTATTTGGGAGAGCTATCTGAATCTCCTCTAAAAAGGCTGGCTAGAGAGAGCCTTCTTCTAAAACAGCTAAAAAATAGCTTCAGTAGCAATCAACAGCGGCCACAGCCAGCACACACACTACTATTCTACTACTACTGAACTAGTGATGTATGGCAAATAAGAGCTTTCATATTTCTCTATGAATATTATGAGCTTATGTATTTTCTTATGCATAATATCCATCCATACCAAAGAGTTTGCTTATGATTTTGCCATATAAAAATTATGTACACACGCAAACCAAGAATTTGCTGAAGAAGAAAACGAAGAGCAAGAGGAAAGAACCTGTACTTTAAGGCATCACACATCGCATGTAACAATATGAACTTACTACTACTGCGCTACGACTCATTCTTGTGGATTTGGATGTGGATGTACATATTATATTATATCTCTTCACAAAATATACATAAGTCCTATTCCTATGTGCTTTTACTTTGCACTTCTCTCTTATGCACACGATTATGATATACCGTGCTTTTACCAAATGCTTTTTTAGTGTGGTGCTCCTGCTGCTGTTGTGCTTCTTTTGCTACTGCTACTTACTTCAGCATTGGAAACATTTCAGTATATCCTATCATGATCATCATCATCATCAGCATAAAAATTGCCCTTTATTGTTTACTAAAACTACGACTAAATACGACGACCACTTTTTGGCACTACAATAATTTCTTTTTTCTCTCTTCATTATAGTTAGTAGTATTTTACTTAACGTAATCATCCTTTGTACATATGGGCTATATATGAGTATAGGTTTCTCGTAAAAAAACTGAACCTTTAGCACTCTTCTTAGTGTTGCTCCTCTGGCTCTTCTGTACATCCGATATTAGTTTTTTGAGAGTGCATTTACTATTATCGTCACATTCATCAACCCATCACTCACATCAACGCAAATAATGTACAACACAAGAAATATTAAGATATTTGTTTTCTAGCTTAGTTTTTAGCATTGCATGCATATTATAATATATACCGTAGGATAATCAACTCTCGTCACAATCATAATGAAATTCTATGTTGATAGGTACAAATAGAGACCTGATTCTACAAAAATGTAAAGTTGATTTGGTTTTGAGAAAGAGAGAGAAATAAAAAAAATTCCTCTAAGACTCAAGAGTGCGTTTTGGACTTTTTGGAGGTTTGACACTTTTCTTTACAATTCTTTAAAATTTACAAAGTAAAACATATAGTTTGCTTAAGCAAAAGGTATTTTGGAGGAGCACACACGGATGGGGAAGGAGAATGGGGAGTTGGTGAAGGAAGAAAGTTTTGAGAATTGAAATAGAAAAGAAAAGAGAGCTGATTATTTTATTTGGAATGTATTGTCAATTGTGCCCCGTTGTAAAATAATGCACACCTGCTTTCTCATACAGAATCACAATCACAAAATGTAAAAACTCACCTTTGTTCTCATTATATTCTCTGTTCTTTGAAGAAACATACAACATCTCATCCATTTGAGCCATCAACATCATCAGCTGCGTTTTGGAGTTGAGTAAAAGTGAACGACATTACGAAGTAAAGCACGTTTCGTACTTCTTCTTCTGGTGGTGGTGCCTGGTGCGAATTTTTTGGTGCGTGAATGCATGGGACACAAGCGAACAGTTACGACGAGCGAGAAGGATTCTAAAAGAGACATAAAACATTATATTGGATATTTTGAAACTCGTCATCACTTCACATCAGTATCAACAAAGAAGAACACTTATCGAGGTTGTTATTAGTTTATAGAAGAAATCTTAGAGAGAGAGGAAGAAGAGGTTGCTGAAGAAGAAACAAGTCGGAAAGAAAATCACGTAAACTGACAAATTGGCTCGACTATGTACCTACCTCTTCGATCACCCTGCCGATGGTCATAGCGATGGCAGCAACTAGGAAACTTCAGGGTATGTGTCACGTGTCAAAACACATTTTAAAATGTATTTAGGTTATACCTGATGAATTTGTTTGATTGAGCTTTTAGTTATGGAACAGAATGTAAGTGGTATTAGAAGCAACGTTGAACGTGCTTTTACTTTATTCTGCGTATCTTCTTTTCCCTATGTGGCGTAAATGCACATGCATTAATGGCATTTCTGCACAGGAATGAATATATTTGGTTATGTTGGATTATATTAACTAGGTGAATTGATGGTGATTCTATTTGATTCTGCAGAAGCTAAATTGAAAATCGTGATGTCCTTATAGCATTATGAGCTCGTATTTTAGGGAAGATGGAAAAAAGCAGGAATCTGTCATTTATGTCAGTTCAGTAGTTGAAGATTGCCATGCGGTAGTGTTGGTACACGTGGGCTAAATGACATTAAATTTTTTATGTAGTTTGTTACGTAGGAGTAGGTGTCAGAAGTAAAATTCATGGTAATATTGGTAATGCATTTAGCTACATAGCAGTAGTAGTAGCAATAGCAGTTAGTTCCTGAAACAGATGAAAGAGGAAGAGGAAAGAACGGAGTAGTAACAATTAGATTGCAATTGGAGTCATAAAATACATGCGTAAAATGGTAGTAAGTAATAATGTCTTCAGTCTCCTTTCGCATCCAACCAGATACGCTTTTCTACACGAGGAGACTTACTGGCAGACATAATAAGATGAAGGTATTCTTCGAAAAAATGAAGTTATGAAAGTGTAATCGTTTTTTTCTGACAGTTAGCCTGCCCCTGGGTATTGACATTTTTCCTGTATAAATCATGTGCATATCAATTTTATTTAACTATGATACAATTTCAGAAAGCTGAAGACAATGGCAAAATTTAATTCTAGTAGTTTTTTCGTTGGGGAAAAAGCATTAAGTATACAGATCTTAGATTACTAGATAGAGCCTTCTTAGAGGAGTATTCGCATTTGTCTCAAAAATAGTTTATGGGAGATTGGTAAGTAAGTAAGCCGTAGTTAAATAGTAAATTTCATGCATTACATTCGTAAGTTCAATCCCAATCCACCAGTGAAGCAGAAGAAATTAAAATCAAAGGAAAGGAGAAGAAAGACTCAAAAGACTGCGTACATGTACGTACGTGCCACCTGAATTCATATCTACTTTTGCTTCGTTGAACAGTTGGCGAAACAGAATCCCTTTTCAAGTTCTTTGGCTTTGGTATTACAATACAATTTTCCATAAATTATGGACACGAAAATTGAAATCATGAAAGGATGTTTTGATGGAAGCAAAGGAAAAACGATGATAGTACCAAGAGGACAAAAAGCGGAGATGTTGCAATCATATAAGATTGAGTTCGAATGATTTATACTTGTGAAGGTTTAATCATCTTGAAAATTCAAAGCAGCTTCTGCTTATCTATTTTATTCAGATTTGAAAGTCTGAGGAATGGAACAAAACACGAATAGACTTCCTGTACCTTATCTCTGAAACCAAATTTCAACAGAATTCATTTTAAAACAAACATTCTTATTCTTATCCTGTGGAGAATCTTGGCCCCATTTATTTTCATTTTTCTTTGCATATTTTTATCTGGTTTGATAGCGTGTATCCTATTGCTGATGTCTTCAGTCAGAAAAGATTTTTCATGTAAAATGCGGTGTATCTCGTATTTCATCCGATATCCTTATATATAGCTCTTTGTCAGTTCATTACTACATGCAACATTTTAACTTTATGAGATGAATTTCACCATTCACGTCATAAAATTAAGCTTCAGTTCAGTTTTAGCTTCGATTGTAAGTATCATTGCTTTACAATCGAAAGTTGGGATTATTACGTGTTAGTTTTTTTAGCATTCACTTTCTTTGAATTGTTTGTGTAATCGAATTTATTACCTCCATTCCATGTCTTAAAAAGTACAAAGTTGCGAGCATATGAACTCATAAGACATTGTCAATTACCTGGTCTTGTCGTTCCTTTTCAAATTTTTTGTTGGTTCATAATTACAACATTATCGCAAAGCAAAGCTGTAAGCATTTAGAAGAACCAGTATTGTGATAATGCTGAATCTTTTTAATTTTCATATGTAGAGTGATGTTTGTCAAAACTCTTACTTAAGATTTGTCATTCCAGTTAGTAATGGTAGTTTGCTCACCCTTCAAATATTAAACGATGAGATCACGATGTGGGGCCAAGTGTTTTCGGCATGCCATTAAATAATTTTGGTGGATGTTGCTCATTGCTGCATGTAATAAAATGGAGGAAAGAATGGCTGTAATCCGTAATAATGTGTCTATTTAGTTTGGGTCTGAAATCCTTTCTTGGAATTTCAAGTTATAACTTTAAGGTTCGGTGGTTGCACAACGTGATTAAGAAATTGGTTTATAGTCGAGACTGGAGGATTTTGAAATAGTACAAAAATATATAAACGAGAGGAACTTAAACTGAAAGGCGCATTTAATATATCATTACTCCTCAGTAGTTTCTATTCCCATGTTTCATCATCGAGAATAATTTAATGAACATGGCCATCAAAGTATCATGTTTGTTTATAGAAAAGTACAAAGTGCAAAATCTAAAAGCTAAACCCACGCTAAATCCTTTTCCTTTCTTATGCATGTAATATTTGTGTAAACTCAGACAGGTTAGGGTTGAGGTTGAGGAATTCTCTAAGGATTCAGTTCACCATGCCTTCGTTTTCGATGTCGTCATCTTTTGTAACTTCACATAACACGGCTCGGATTCCCGTTGAAAGTTAATGCTCGCTCGCTCGAATGATAAGCTTGAAAGGCTAAAGCTAAAGCTATGATTCCAGTTTCCTCCTCGCTCCACTAAACGAAAGTACCTAAAATGTGAACTTATACTAGTTTATGGTACAATTGAGATTGAGACCCAGCATTATATACAGATGTATGTGTTATACTTTATTCGTATTCTTTTTTTTGCAATATGACACCCTTTGAATCCAAATTCATACTTGTTCAAAGCTCAATCTCATTATTTTCTTGATCTGGAGGAAGATATTATGATCCGTTGTGTAATTTGTTATTGTGTTGACGTAGTTATGAATATTGAATATGTCTATCTTTATATAACTTTTAACTTGTCATTGTCATTACTTTGTTCCCCTCTTCTATTACTAGACTATATTTCATCTTTCTCCCTCCTATCTCAAGAATAACACACAGTAGCATTATGACTCTGTATAAAAAATTATCCATAAAAGCACACATTATGTGAGAAACTGCTCTTTCGTGTGAGATACTGAAACTGAATGATGAGGGGACATAATCCGAATGTAATGGAACAGGATCAGGTTAGAATGTTCAAGGCACTCACACGTTGCACAACTATTAGGATCATTTGGGCTGTGTGATCTCAATTTGTGATTTTCCATTTGTAAAGGATACGGCATCTTTTCTTTCTTTTTCAACCTGTGTTGTTGTAACATTTCGTATTGACTGAGACGACTGAGTATCGTATTTCCATACGTAGCAAGGAACTTACACTTTTGCTGAAATTGAAGAGTCATTGATATCTTTGACCTTATCATGATTCCGTAGAACATTATATGTCCCACACTCATGAATCCGAACTCCACTTCGAAGTCCACGATACGAAATTCGCCAGTTCCATTTTCAGCCATCCACACTAGGGCATGTTCTGGCATGCCGCAGTACGGCATAACAACTGTATTTCGTATACGAAACGTATGGGCTGAGGGCTAAGGGTTGAAATGATTTTCAGTTCATTAGAACTGCGAAAATCATTATATACTTTTAAGTCATTGCAAAAATATCAATATCGTTTTCCGTATGCACATGATACTAAATTTTTAAAAATATATGTTTGCACATATAAAACTCATTTCTTATTTTCTGCAATTTTGATTTTCCTTGCCATTTATATTTGTGTACAGATTCATATAGGTTTAAAACTGTATGCAGTTTTGGATTTGCATATAAAATACTTCTCTATTCAAGGGCGTTTAGATCGTGATCGTGGTCATATATATGTCGTATGTGCCACAGGATTCAGGTTAGGTTAGGACCATGCTTATCAGTTTTGTAAGATTAGAAGCTGGGAATCGCTTCATGTAATGTAACGTTCACCGAATGCGTATCTGTTACAACATCTTGTTTTCCATGATGTCAAATATCGTTTATGTGTAAGAAGGAACAAATGTTGAATGTTATTGTTGCTGTACACAATTTATTAGGACAATCCCGTGCAGGTTTAGTCGCAAGTCACAATAAAATAGAAGAAACGAAAAGTTATTGACAATTCCTTATGAATCAAAAACTCCGAAGTTATTGTTTTTGTTAGTTTTACATTCCTAGTCACTAGTTCAAATTCGAAATCGACAAGATGACTTGAAATATATTGAATTGAATGTAACGTGTACTGTGTGCATGCAAATATTGCACTCACAGTCACAGTAGGCTTGCATATCTTAGAGTTAAATTTTAAATTGAAATTGGAATACACGTGTTCAAGACTGAATGAATGTTAACGTTAAGTTTCAGTAGTAAAACGAAACTTTTAGACATTAAGCAATACGTTTTATCAGTATCATTTCATGAGAAGTAGTAGTAGATAATCACACAAGAAGTACAGTGACGTTATCATCTTGGAAACTTCGAGTAGGTAGAGTCAAGAGTAGATAAGTTGTAAGTTGAGATTGAGTGAGGGACACGAAATTAGAAGAAGCGGCACAGGTGACGACAGGTTAACCGTACCGGTGTTGTCGTGCAGTATGATTAATTAAAGTCTGATTCTAACTCTAATTATGAAAAGGACTGATTAGCCATTTTCTGACATGTTTACATTGAATATTGTCAAATGTCTTATTGTAGAGTACTAGTGCTAGTGCTTTACTGTAATTTAAGTGCTGGTTTTATATTGATACTCTGCACTTTAATGTTGTTCAAATCTTTGGATTACTTTGTCCCTGTGGTTTCCGAAAATATCGGGATGTGTGATAGTGGGGGTGGGGATGCTCTTCGAGCAGTTCTTGTGCAACAGCGGCGCAAAGAGTTTGAGCGTTATATTAATAACTTGAAACACAAAGGTTTATATTCATTGGCAGGTGAGTGTTACTAATTAAATGAAAAGGTTCATGGAAAAGAAGAACGTTGCAATAGTTTTTAAATGATTAAGATGTATGTGTGTAGACGCGTTAAACTAAACATTTCCCTTGATTCAGCTGTTGAATTGACTTATTTTAATATATGTTAAATGTACTAAATGGTTAAGGATGTTTGGCTATATCTTTTGTTTTATTAATTACAGGAGAAATTGATCGATGTTTGAAGAAAGTATCGGAAGGAGTCGAAACATTTGAGGACATTTGGCAGAAAGTTCATAATGCTACAAACACCAATCAGAAGGAAAAGTATGAGACAGATCTCAAAAAAGAGATCAAAAAGCTCCAGAGACTTAGGGATCAAATTAAATCGTGGATCGCTTCCGGAGAAATCAAAGATAAGAGTACTCTCGTCGACACTAGAAAACTCATTGAAACGGTATGGATTCTATGTTTCATATAAATACATTATGTGAATTCACAGTCGTGGTTTAGTGTTACGCAACAAAAGTTGTTTTTCTTTCTTTATAGCAAATGGAGCGATTCAAGGTCGTGGAGCGAGAGACGAAGACTAAGGCATACTCGAAGGAAGGTCTCGGTGCAGCGCAGAAGGTAGACCCAACGACGAGAGAACGAGAAGACCTTAATACTTGGCTAGTATCGTCGATAGATCAAATACAAATTCAAATGGATCAAATGGAGTGTGAGATTGAATCCATCATGGCCGGGAAGAAGAAAAAATTAGATAAAGATAAACAAGAACGTATGGACGAGTTGAAGGTGTCCATGGAACGTCATAGATTCCACATGGGAAAACTAGAGACCATCTTGCGAATGCTAGACAATCTCTCCATCGACATAAATGCGGTAATAGTAGTAATTTGTCTTTCTCTACGAAATAACGTACCCATATAGAATTGTACAGCTGACTATTGATTTCTCCTATAGTTGAGGAAGTTCTTGTCGCAAGTGAAGAAAATTAAGGACGATATTGAATATTATTTGGAATCTAATCAAGAGCCAGAGTTCGAAGAAAACGAATTCCTGTATGACGATATAGAAGGTTTAGAAGAGGTGAGCTAGTAACTTATGCACGTCCAATCGAACTAGTAATACGATTTTACTTGTTTTATCTTGGATTTTTGTTTACATTACGTATTATATGATAACCCTTTATCAGTTTGACGATGGAATTGCCCAACAAAATGCGCTGGCCAACTTAGCGCTGAATTCAACAGGGGAAGGAGAGTTGTTAGGCGATACACCTATGTCCAACACTTCCGGGAACAATTCACCAGGTTCACCAGTTTCTCCCATCCATTCCAGGGACAGCAGTAGTGACCCGGATAAAAGAAGAAAATCTTCCGATGATTCCTCAAAAGTAGGTTTAACAATATGTTATGTTATGTTACATGCGAGTTGTATGTATCGAGTATTTTGAAAATACTTTATACAAATTACAATTTTGTTTCTGTCATGTCTGTAATCGTAAATTATATTATAATACATTAATTTTAGGTTGTAAGACCAGTTGCGATGAAAGCAAATCACAGTCCAAGTCCAGGAGGAAAAACGGTGGGAGTAGTAGGAACGCCTCCAAAGAATGTAGCCACTCCTAATAATTCATCACCAAGTTCGGGACTGAGCAACCATGTATCATCGTTATCGTCGCTTTCATCATCACCTACCCAAACTCAGAACTACCATAACGCTCTCAACAACGCGAAAACGTTATGTAAGTATATTTGAATGCAATGTTCCAATCTGAACTAAGTAGGTTTATGGAACTGAAATAGATCTTAGGATTTCTTGCGTAGATTACAAAAACTTTTCGTTTTCAAGTTCTTTACATTTGCCTGCTGTACATATCAAATCAAGGATGTTCTTAAGTTGCGTAGGTTCTATATGTGATTCGTTCAGGATCAGGACATGAATTTACACTTCTTAGAATGGAAGTGTAACAATGTCCTATTTAGTATGGGGTTCGGTTCTTATCATACGTATGTGAGTTCGAATCCTGGTAGTGTTATAAATTTTGGCGAGCCTAGAGTCACTACGGAATCTCTTTAATGATTCCTCGGTGCTAAAGGTCTCGAAAATGAATACAGTTAATCAACCATTTATGCCCCGTGTAACCCTCCATGTTATTCGGACACCGTGGTTGAAACAATCAATTTTTTCCAATTTTAGTAATTTATTTTTCACTGAACAAATACTAGGTGAACTGCATGAGTAGTGCTTATTGTGGAAATTTGTTTTCTAGCTCATATGGACTGTGTGGAGCACAATAATTCGTCTTCATCATCATTGGGATTAGCAGTAGGGGGTCCTTCAAAATCACCTCTAAGTAAAAGCTCATCCACAGCTAACTCAAATGTCAACACAAGTAAGTTTTGTTATCACAGGATTTTGGAATGGGGTTATGATTATAAATGAAGGTTTGCACATTTTCGTTATAATAACATTTATTGTCATTTCTCAATAATGGCTCTGGAATGTTATCTTGATTGTGCTAAATTAAAGAGATAGCCAAACAGTTTTTATATGCATTAAGCGTATAAGAATTCGCTCGCTTTCTGACAAACTAAGTAACTAAAAACGGAAACGTTATGAAGTGTAACGAAACTTATTAATGAGAATGCTATTGTATTTCCTTCAGGTGCAACAGATGTGACGTCAATATCAACGGCTAATGGTCTCATAACTGAGAATGGTGAAACGTCAGTTGAACATTCAAGTCCTCATCAGCAACTTATTTCATCACCAATTGAAAATTCAGCAGTGTCAGCTGTCGTAGGAGAAAATGGACTTATTTCGTCACTGTCCCAAGAGTTAAACTTATCCGTCGGTGGAGGCTGCAATCCATTAACATCATCATCTTCGTCTGCGCCCATTGGAAGCAGTAGTATCACCAATAATACTGACTTAACTCACCATCAGCCCTACACGGAATCATCACCTGGTTTGGAAACGAACTCTCAGCAGTCGAATAACCACACACCATTTTCACAGCAGCCAGCTTTTGGGGTATTCGGGACTCCAGGCGCAGTGGGGGCCTCTGGGTTGGCCGCTGCGGGGATGTCGAACAGTCTATCTGCATTTGCCGCAAATGTTTCTTGTGTCTCGTCGATGGGTGTTGTTAATAGTGTGAATGGTGGTAGTTCACTTCTTAGTGGTAACAACATCAACAGTAGCAGCAGTAGTAGTAGTAACAATTCTAATAGTGTTGTGCTGGGTGGTTCTTCAAATGTGATTGGGCTGACTAGCATGCTAAATCATAATATAAGTGGTGGTGGAGCAAGTGTAACATCTCTCAGCTCATCTAATTCTTCATTGATTATGACAACCACAACAACAACAGCGACAAGTCTTGCCCAAGGTGGTGTGAGTATCACGCCTGGTGCTGTGAGTAATAGCAGCAGAGAAAGTGGCGGTCTGATAGGAGGAAATAGTGGTGTTTTGTCCTCAAGTCATAGTAATTCCAGCTCGAATAATATCCTTTCCCAGCAGCAGCAACAACTCCAACAATTGCAGATGCAAGGGACAGGTGGTCAAACAGGAAGTGTAAGTGCTGTGCTGTATGAATACTTAGCTAATAGAGCTGAGCTGTATGGAAGATTTTATTTTACATTTTAATAATCGATCATTGTTCAATTAAATATGGAATGATGTAAAACAGTAAAGTAATACTTAATACTTTTCAGGAAACGATTGTTGACAGTTGCAATTTATTTTGTTTTGTAGAGTCGAGATACAACACCTAATTCTGACTACATGAGGCAACAAGATCAAATTTTATTGAATCGAATTCTTCAAGAAGGTGACATGGTTTCTTTGAAGACAATGGCGCAAGATGTACTCGATCGTACTGGTCTCAACCTCGGTGACAGCAGTAAGTACTTCGCGTTTTTATTCACTTCGACTGCTTCCAGATTTTGTGAATGCTAGAGTCAAATGTATTCTATTGTATTATTGTGATAAAGTTTCAATGTAGTCTTAAATTAGCAAAACTATTGGCAATAATTTTTTTATGTAAACATAAAAACATTATTCAATTGAAAGAGAAGCTTGTAATTAGTTAGTACAGGAATACTATCAGAGTTTTATGTGGAATTATGGTTAAATTCTATATACAGGTGACTGGAAATTAACGATTTTAATGTGGGCTTCATCATTTTTTGAAATTGCAGATGTAGCCGAGCATAAGACTCAGGACGCACACATACCACCTTTGCTGGGTGTAGCGCCGCTGGGTCCGGTTCCGCTCTCAAAAGAGCATCAGTACCAATTCCAAATGTTAGACTCCGCACATTATCATATGCCGGTTCCTGCTGATGCAGAAAGAATGAGGCAGTTTCTGCCGAGAAATCCCATTCCCACACCTCCATACTATCCACAAGTATGTATTTATAATAAAGTAGTATTTTAAAATTGCATCAGAAGCATGTAACTAACTAACGTTGAATATTTTTCTTGACTTTCAGCATCCTATGGCAAATGCGGACTCGTTGGAATTTTTTCAGAGACTCTCGATAGAAACTTTATTTTTCATCTTTTACTACTTGGAAGGGACAAAAGCTCAGTATATGGCGGCAAAAGTCCTGAAAAAGCAAAGCTGGAGGTTCCACACCAAATACATGATGTGGTTTCAAAGGCATGAAGAGCCGAAGGTTATTAACGAAGAGTTCGAACAGGTAACATTCCTATGCAGTTTTACAGTTTTGAAGGGTGGTATCGATTCAATGTTTTCCATAACTATAATTGCTGTACAATGATGATTTCAGGGAACCTACATCTACTTTGATATTGAAAAATGGAGTCAACGAAAAAAGGATGGGTTTGTGTTCGAGTATAGGTACTTAGAAGACAGAGACCTCAGTTAAAATCTTTAGAAACAAAACTATGTGTATGTTTTTTGTGTCGCCGCACCAAAAATTTTTCTTTTGATTGTAATAAAAATTTCAATATCTATAAAAATCGGTTTGACTTCCACTTACACGATCAAACTTTAAAGAATTATATACGAAAGAAATATTTCCGAATCGATTATTCAACAATACAGTCACGCTGAAATGCTCAGATGAGAAGCAACTTTTAAACATGTTAGGAGACTAAAATTTTGATAGTATTTCTTAGAAGTGAAATCAGGCGGATACGCAAATCTATAAATTGAATGATAAACAGTGACATAATATACGAGCTATGAAGGCTAGCTTATATATAATTTTTCATTAGTTTCCTGATCTTTCGCCATAATATATTTTACTGTAAATTTATCGGGTAAGAGGTACAAAGTGGTGTTGTCCCATTACATCAACTTTACAGTGAGCTCTTGACATGATAATGCGATGAATTTAATGAGTCTATGGCAGCTAGTATTCTTAAAAACTTAAATGAAATATGTGTCGCCCTTAGATCAGTCTCCTAACTGTTTAATGTGAAAAGGTGACTTACCACCGTATTTATGACAAATGAAGCATTACCAGTACACACATAAGTACATACTATTGACGTTAAATGTTGTAGTTTCGAACTTTGACGCATCATTGCAAGAAAGGACCGTAACATGGATTACGAATACAGAGTTAGTTTATCTTATCGGATGTCAGATCAGTCTTTGAGTTGGAAATCAAATATTTTAATGTCGGAGAGGGATTTGCCACCACATTACATATTACTGTACCACACAACACTTTACAGCACTACAAACCAATCACATGAATTTATTAGGCAGATTTACTTTTGTCATACAAGTTAGAATATTACTGATGACAGTAATATTGGATGTTGATCTTATTACAAACAATTACATTGAATGAACAACCTACTATACTGTTTACTGCGTTCGAGTACGAGTATACATATTATTATGGTTAACTTTTTTTAGAGAACCCTAATAATAAACGAAATATATATATATATTATTCTCATTTAATAACTTTCTCTGCCATTGTGTGATGATTTCAATTTCATTTTATTTTTGTTTCGCAAAACATGACTATAAACCACAGTTTAAAGCCTGGAGATCTAAGCTAATAATGTCTTGAATATTGCAAGCATGCATGTTAGCACTATCACTATCATAATGATCTCTTCATTAAGAGTGGTGTAAGATGAGAAGATCGTACCGTACCATGTTATATATGTTATGATTATGAGTTATGAATTCCGCATTTACTAATGAAGTAAATTAGTTAGAAAAATTCATAAGTAGGTTGAACAGTTACCTCTCTGCCACGTTTTTATTTCTTCGACGTAAGATAATGCTACAATGCAGTTGCAATAAAGTTTAACAGGGTTACAAAAGTAAAATACTTCTCAATTCTCAGCATCATCACATTACAAAGTGCATGTTTATTACGTAAACTATAGTCTCAAATCTCATACATGTCCACATCGTCCACTATCATTTATTGGGTGTTAAAGTTATAGTATTAACTACTGCTACTCGCGTGCTCATATGAAAGCACTTTGCGTGTTTATTATCGTCTTAAAAAGTGACTTTACTGTATTCAAGTTCAAGGTTCTTTTTAAATGTACTCTTAATAGTACCTATTGTGGTTGTGGTTTTTAGCTAATTTATATTATTATTATTATGTACATTTAACGTTGAGACATTTTCTTTTTCTCTTATTACCTCTTCATATATTCTTTTCTTACTCGTAATGTTTCTTTCTCTAAACTAATAATTCTGGTTTAACTGTAATGGGATTTCTGTGGTACGCTAGTAAAAATGGTTGGTATTTTTACCATGTAAGTTGGTCCATTGCTTAATGATGAAAGAGTGGAACGTGGGTTGCCAAATCGAATTGTAAAATGTCACAGGTGCTATGTAGGAGAAATAGTTATCATGCATTGCATTGCCCCCTTCTAAAACATGACTACAACTAGCAAAACCAGCAATGTCTAAAAAGGTCTCCGTCTCGTACTTACGAAGACTCACAACCTGCGAATGTAGAAGTATAGGTTACTTAATGATCGGTGATGAAAGAAAATCACTTGGAAATTATGTGCATTCAAAGTTATTTGAAATGATTGGAAAAATCCTATGAAAAAAGCCAGTGCACTATGTATGTACTATTGACTGTGCCGTACAAAACTAGTTTAGAAGTTCGTTTGCTACGGCCATTTGATGGTTCGAAGTTAAAGGGTTATCTAGCATGAGAGGGAATTTAAATACGTATATTTGAATTATCTTATTTCTGTAAAAGTTATTTGAGTATATTACAGTATATGGAACACATCTTACGTCCCTATATAAATGTACTTATGCTATAAGAGCGCATCGTTGGAATAAAAATTAAAATCTATTAACCACGTATCAGAAAAGGTATCGAGATCGATAGCGTCACAATTAGTATTTTCCTGTTTGTATACAAATTAGTAGAGCAGCTTTCGCTGCTTCAAATCCGTTCTTGATCGTTTACAGTTTACAAATTAGCTTTCTCTACTGGAATGCTTTGATTATGCTGTTACAAGTTACGGTTAGAATTTAACATATATAGCACTCTGTCGTACTTACGCGCAACATTGCTTTCAAAGGTTTATCGAAGACTAATTTGATAAGATGAAGATGAAAATTGTACGATGCCGTAAGTCGTATATAAGTATCTGCTACGTCCCGGCGTGCCGGTAGGTACAAAACATAATATATCGTAACGTAACGGTACGGGTATTAAGGTTTCATCGAAATCCCATGCTACGAACGAAAGAATATTTTAAGTCATTTCAAGTGTAACTTTAAATTATGTAAATTTTGTGTGGACGAAAAATAACACCACAACAGGAGGTTATTTTTATCAAATATGAAATGAAGAACTTATTAAACGACAACCATGAAAAACCTATTGCTCATCTCATCAAATCACCATGAAATGAAATACGAAGCGTCGCAAAATGTACCGGGGGTGCGCAGAAGGAAAGTATCATCGTCACACCAAATACATGATGATGCCACGTATGACGAAATAAATTTTTGATTAAGATAATTATTGTTTTTGACTGACATCCGAAGAAATAAAATTTTCTAATCATAACTCAATAAAGTTTCCTTCAAGATTCAAGACCATTCGAATTCACTCGCATACGAAAAAGAAATGTATTGTACAAAACGAATCAAACCCAAATTATAAATGATTTAAACTGTGTGTAGACGAACATGTCCCTACAAAGTTGAAATATTATATGAATTATGATTCTTCCGATCATCATTCATCAGACTCTCCAAATCTTCAACAGTCCAATCCAATCATGTCAAAATTACTAGAAAGTGGATTGATGACAAGAAGCGGAGGAAAGTTTAAAGAGTTTTTTGAAGTAAAAACAATTATAGTGAGTAAAAGAAAGCAGTATATTGTGCAATTCTATACATAAATGTGCAAAAAATGTGTTGATAACAAAGTTTTCCTGTTTATTACAATGAACAGACCTATATACCTAAATATTACAAACATACATATACTACTTCTATAAAAACGGACATGAAAGTATAAAGTTATACATGATGAAAAGGTAAATTTCTGTACAAAAAGAAATTATACATTTACATTTTAAGTATTCTCAAGGTTGAATTTGATTATTTAATCTAAATTAATAAAGTATATAACTGTTTTAAGACTTGACATATTAATTTATATGCATTTGGGATTGATTGCTAAACGGAAGTGCAGAAAATTTCTATTTCTATTACTATATGCACATTTTATATGTATATATCTACCTGAGTCTCTAAATCCGAATCATAGTCTCATTTCCAGTGGCATCACTCACTCACGATTAGATCATGATCATTCATTCATCATTCCTACCAACTCCCAAAACCCAAACTTGTTACGCACATAATACGCAAAAACGTACGTAACACAAAAACTATCCACTCCGAAAATTTGGTGAAAGTCCCGACCCGACGAAGACACGGAGAAAGCAATTTTCACAATCAACGTAATTCCGACTTTTCCGAGACTGCTTACGTACTGTGCCTATAGCCATAGCCGCAGCACATTTCCATAAAACTATCCGCTATGCATAAAATAAACTTTTTGTTGCAAAGCAAAACTTGCTATATAGTTAAAAGTCTCACTTGTCCCGATGAAGTGCTAACAAAGAACGTTCCTAAAACCGCGAAAGCGGGTATGTTTTTGGTACATACTACACCATTAAAATGTCCAGAAGTGAACAGGAACAGATCACAGATCCAAAATATTTTGTATCGATCTCGATTCAGGTCTGAACGTTTTATAAGCATTTGTTTGTTCATATTTAGATTTCAGAAAGAAACAAGATCTTACAAGTTACAAGAGATTGTAAACAGTTTTCATTTATGATTGAATTGCCTAATTTTGTCAAAAAATGTTAGTCATGTCATGCTTGAAGCCTCAGCGATCTGCATTGCAGTCTAACATAGAATTTAACATGGACAATTGAAGATATCCGTAAGTATTTGTCATTTGTTTGTGAATCTTCTGTCTTTGTAATATTTGCAAAGTTAAACAAAGTCAAGGGTGAAGGGTGCGGGTGGACTTGCACGTGAAAAGTCCAATTTATAATGGCGTTATCAACATTCGTTGAATCCACAAATCGTGTGATAGCTTTGGTGGATATGGACTGTTTTTACGTCCAAGTTGAAGAAAGGGATGATCCGTCGATCAAAGGGACTCCTGCAGCTGTAGTACAGTAAGTTTCTGTAAAAAATATATACGAATCGTTGTAAGTTGTATGGTAAAAATATTTAACTGTAATTTACAATTGTATCTTCAATCTCTAAATGTTTCGTTTTTGTTGTTTGCATATTTGCTTGCAGGTACAAAACATACAAAGGAGGGGGGTATGTGGATCCCAATTTCTCATTTCTACCACGATTTAAAAGTAATAATAGATTTGTAATAGAATATTATTTAGCTTATCTCGTTTGTTGTTGAATTTGTAGAATAATAGCAGTTAATTACGAGGCAAGAGCAAAGGGCGTTAGCAGGCAAATGAGAGGAGACGACGCACAGGCAGCATGTCCAGAAATTAGACTTGTCCGTGTTCCAGAAACTCGTGGAAAAGCAGATTTGACCAAGTACTTTATATTTTCAATATGACATTTTTTCTTCGTTAGTAAACTGTAAATATTTTATTTAGAGTGTGTTTATTCGTACTCTATATAGATACAGAGACGCTGGTCGAGAGGTTATTCAAGTTCTAACAGAATTCAGTTCCTGTGTCGAAAGGGCATCTATAGATGAAGCATATATCGATCTAACGGAAGCAGTGGAGAACAGGCTGTCAGAGATTTCGTCTAACTCAGAGTTGGATTTAGCATCGTATCTACCCCCGCTTAATATGGACTGCTTAGTTGGTAGTTTTGTATTGGGGTACGATTCAACAGAAACATGGTTGGAATCTCTGCGAGAGAGTGAAATACCACAGTTAGATGATATAAAGTTAGCGATTGGGGCTGAAATAGTTGGAAAGATGCGAGAGGCTGTTTACAAAAAGACAAGCTTTCGGTGTTCTGCTGGAATAGCTCACAATAAGGTAAAGAAGTGTTTTTATTGTTAGTTGTTTGTTTGCATATACAGGCTTTATAAATAAATGGAATCCGTTTAATGAATGTAGATGGCTGTTAAAACTAATGATAATTCCTTTAGGTGCTCGCGAAACTAGTGTGTGGAATTAATAAACCAAACAAGCAAACCGTGTTACCTCACCGTTCGGTGCCTCAACTTTGGTCTTCCACCAAAGTTAGCAAGGTTCGTGGATTAGGTGGGAAGTTGGGCGATTACTTAATAGGCAGTCTTGGCTGTGAAAACATGTGCGACTTGGGAAAGTTTACTGAAAAAGAGTTAAGCTCACAACTAGGAGCTAAAACAGGGTAAATAGCGTATGAAAAGTTAACAAAATGCCTGCCGCGAAATCATTACTGCTTGTTGCTTTTCTTATTTGATCCTGCTGGCTTGTAAACAAGCTTTCCTTGCTGTGGACTCCTGATTGGCTGTTTGGTTTGCTTTGCGTGAGCCAAGTTTACAACGAATATTCGGCAGTCTTTGGTTGTATAGTCTTTGCAAAATGCCCAATATAGTATAACTATTCTAGAGACACGAAAACAATTAGGTATTTTGAGTTTTGTGTTCTTGCTTGAACTTTGCATGACATAGGATGTGGCTTTACCGATTGTCTCAAGGATATGATGATGAAACTGTTACGCCAAGACAGCTACCTAAATCTATAGGCTGCAATAAAAATTTCTTTGGACCAGAAGCCTTGAAAACCAAAGAGAAAGTGAAATTCTGGATAACACAATTGGCTGCAGAAGTTGTGGAGCGTATACAGCGGGACCTAGAAATGGTATAGTACTTAGTTTTACTATAACTTAATTTATATTTTTATATGCCAATTTGAGCAGTCGTATTTCGATTTATTAATTCAGAACAATAGAAGAGCTAAATCTTTAACGCTACACGTAAAATTCGAGGATCAAAATTCTCTATCAAGAACTTGTGGTGTCAATCCTCAATACAACCCAGAACGAATTGCAGGAGACGCTTATTCAATTATGGAAAAATTATATCAGACTTTAGGGTACTGTTTTCTATTTGAGTTCCTAATCGACTATTAACATGTTGCTGATTATGTACACATATACATTTTAAAATGTTTTTGTTGCAGCGTGTTACCAATAAATTCCCTCGGTCTAATAGCGTCAAAATTTGAGGATGAAATCGACACTTCAAGTTACACGAAGATTAATGCTTTCTTCAAAACAAAACCTACAAGTTCTAGTAACATTCCTGATGCCGCCGTTGTAGGTGTCGAAAATGACGACAGCAGTAATAGTGAAAAAAGTTATGACTCGAGTTCTTTACCACCTATTGCTGCTACAAAAAGAGTCGCACAAGACGCATTGGACAAACTCAATGAGAGTAATAAAAAGCCTTCAACTGGTGATGTTAATATACCTAGTGCAAATTCTGTGGAATCTGAACTTGTGAACCCAATTCCAACGACACCATCTACTACTTCCAGCAAACTAGCAGAGTCTTTCACCAACAACAATTTGACTCCAAAGAAGTCTGATACCAATGAAAGTAAGGAGCAGCGAAAGCCATTCTTCAGTTTTTCAGTAACTGCCCCACCTACAAGTCCACGGAAAAGTCCAAGAAAACCGGTGACTGCAGCAGTTAGAAATGAAGAAGGCCCATCAAAGCGTGCTGAAATTGCTCAGGTTGTAGGAGAGGAAGAGTGTGAACGCTGTGGTAAGAAATTCAGTTCAAGGGAAATGAAAGTCCATAAAGATTATCATGCCGCTAAAGATCTTTATCGCGAAATAAATGACTTGCCACCATTGGATTTTGATCTGCGACCAGAAACGCTCCGAAAAAAGGAAATAGAAGCATCGGCATTAGAAAGAGCTGCAAGGGCTGCACAAAAACGACCTCGCGGTCGTGGAAAAGGTTCAGCTTCGAGCTCTAAAAGAGGTAAGCCGATGAAGCTACCAACAGCAGCAGTACCATCATCATCTTCGTCAGCCCAATCCCAATCAAGGACTATTGATTCTTATTTTGGACCAAAAAGTTGACCGGAAACGGAGTCATAAGGTCGGGTGTAAGCGTTGTGGTTGTGTTGTATTGTGATGGTCCGCTAATATAAAAGTTAACATGTCATTAATGCAACAGATAATGCGTGCTTAAAGTAGTTGAAATGAGTTCTGATCATCGGTGATTGTATATGTTATAAATATAACACTAAAGACTGCATTTTTATCATGACTTACGATTACAAACCCTTTATTAAACTACAGTTGTAACTGAACTCTTTGTGCTACTAAACAACTTTAAAATCATGTCTGTGAAGGCAATTGGATATAGTTTGTAAATCAGGCATTGAAGTAAACGCTGTGATTGATAATACTTTTAACAGACACATATTTGAATTACGTTTTATTTTGCATCTGAGGTTGCATGTTGTAAGTTTTTTAATATTTTATACATACATATTACATATTTAAAATCATAATCAACATAATTATATCACATAGGTATTACAGTACAAGTCAACAAAAAGGTAAAATGTAATAGAATGGCAAATCATGGTTGTACATATTGATCAGGAACGTGGCAGCAACATAAGTAACATAACAAATGTATTTTCACATAACAGTGTACAAGAAAATAAAATAGCACATCAAAACAAGCATGTACGCATACAAAATGTCATATATAGCTACAGGGCTTTAAACAAAATCAACATCAAGAATATATAATAATATATGACTTAATCTATTATGTAACAACAAAGAATTTTTACTTCAAAACAAAACTCCATGTATTTCTTCGCTTGTCCTCTTCGGGAAGTGTATTAAGCCATTTGCGGAACCCAGTGGATAAAACTCCAAGAAGTACTATCACAGCACCAGCCCCGCTATAAGATAAATATTCCTGATTATATTCTAGCTCATTAAATTTTATGCAAGCTTGTACATCGTTGATCGTATTAGCGTAAATACATTCTTACCTAAAAATATCAGGAGCAACATCTAAAAATACATACTGAAACAGGAACCCGAAAAGGACATCGCAACTGCGAATAAGAGCTACAGGTCCAGCATTCTCAAATTTTAAAGCTAGTACAATGGCCATTTGGCCAAGAAACGAGAGACCCCCAACTCCAGCCACAAGTAATGAATCAAACAATTCATTTGGCATGTTGAAATGGCCAAGGAAGTATATCAAAAGACCTGCTTGAGCCACTCCAATAACACCAAACACGAGCGTCATAACAGTAAAGTGCACTTCACGAATTTTACGAGTTATGATTACTATCAGGGCCGAGCAAAACAACGAGCCGACTGCGAAAGCAGACCCAATCTGGAATTAAAACGTGGAAGTGTAAGTACATAATTTTTCATACATTGTAGTATTAAGTAAGAAACACAAATTAAAAAATGTGCCCAAGACAAGAAGATTATCAAGCAATGTTACATGGCTTCTTGCCAAAAAAAATGTGTTTACACGTTACAAGCATAGCGTCACGCATTCATTAACATTTTATTTAAAAGATTCAAAAATATAATAAAATAGAAACGCAATGTGTGATGTGGTTATGCAATGTTTGTGTTTCAGGTTTTTCCTATTTATTTTCCTTGTTTTAAGACATTATTTTATTCTTCACATTTACAGGTAGACTTCTAGAAAAGAGCATTCTCCGGAACGGGAATCAACTACTCGGCTGTCTCAATCCAATCTCTATGAATGATACTATTATTACTACCTTGCATTATGCTTCACAATAAATTTAGACTGCATATGTCTCTAACTCTAAGCTTGAAGCTGATCGTATAGTGCGGTCATATCTCCGGCACTATCATTGATCTTGCTGTTTGCATTAACGTCAGATCATACCTGTTCTGCACATTCAGCATTTCATTAAATGTTATTTTACATGCGTAGAAATGGAAATTATACAACCTGGTCTGAAACTGGAAGCTCACTACATCATCCATCCGATGCTTCATTAATTATAAGCCAGACTATTTCCTTTTCTACCCATTCTTTGCACATAATTTCGTACTTAATTCATATGCTAAAATTGCGAAATAATTATCAGACTGAATCTGGCATCATGTTTTCATTTGTTGGGCAAATGTCTGGAACTCAGTTTCTCTGATTGTGATCACACAAACATTCTTTTTCATTGTCCGTACTACGTTAAAAATATTATACTTTTGTAATCTCGTGCTCGGAACTTGTAAATTTTTTTCTTCTTTTTTTTGAAACGAGAAATGAAAGCTACGAATGAAGCTTAACCCTGCGCTTCCGTCCGACCAGTAGACTACTTCATTGTGAAGTTGCAGAAGGTTCGCATTTCATGAAATCGGGACATGCACAATATTTTGAGGCATTTTCCTTTCACCTTCGAAACTTATTTGTATGGCAATTTCGCAACTGATATAATACCTATCATTTTATGAGAATCATTATCAGAAACTTGAACAACCTTTCAATAATATTATTATGTCATTTAGTTGACGACCCCTTTATCATTTATCATTATGTATTTGTTGTTTATATATTTTACAGTTCATAATTCTCAGTTAATTGTGGACACTCACGATATCAGAAGTTTTTAGTTTCATAATTGTTTTAGCCAAGGCTAGGACAAACAAATAAAAGTTGACCTATCCTCACTGAAATAGTAGTTTGGCTAGAGTTTGTGACATGCAGGACAAGAATCAAAATTATGTATATCTTTCAAACTATTTTTTTTAATCGATGTGCTTCAAACTTTAAGTATCGTGAGTATTGCCACGTATGAGAAGACACTACACTACTACCAACAATACAATATACTCCATTAAATCAGTATGGTTTCGTTACTTCTTTGGTTCGTGACAACTTCAGTTACAAGTAGATGTTACACCTATTATTTACTGATTTTCCACCTTATACTGCATAATATTTCATTTTAACTTCATTCACTGTGAGTGAGTATACCTACGTGTGAACTGCGAATTCAATAGCGGCATTCAGATTTTTTCATGGGCAATAATTGCATGCTGAGTTGCTGAGCATATGAAAACTTAACTTATCCCCGTCACATTTAAACTATTGATGAAGGTCACTTAGGCATTAACACTTTCGGTACAAGTGGTAGTACATGACATGCAAAAAATATGCAAATTGCCAAATTGTAATCCACTTACGACTAGTACAACTTCTTCTGTCACAATACAATGAAAATGTGTTAGATGTGTTAGATGAATTAGATGAGATTTTGAACCAAATAATGCAACCATTTATACCCAAAGTACTCTAGCCAGCATCCGTATTTTAGGAAATTCATTCAAGATCTGACTGACGTACTTACAAACACAGCTTTTCGTGACATGAGCATGCTTCCCACTTCCCACTTCCCACTTCCCACATGAAATACTTTAAAATGAAATTGTACAGTGTATGTACATCATAACTGACTGGTTTCAAGAATAGTAAAATTGGTTGGGTTGGAATATGTACTTACCATCATATTTGAGTCAAATTCAGTCGCCCCAGTCAAAATTGGAGGTTTCGTCACAATAACTACTCCACAAAGGGTTATGAACGCAACAATGATTGGGAAAACTCCACATTTTTCACCCAAAAAGAAATGGGCAAGCACGGTGACTAGCACGGGGGTTGAGTAAGTAATCACGGATGTATCTCCAATGGTCAGGTATTGAAGAGCGTAATAGCGAAGAATAACCGAGCTTGACCCAATGATTCCTCTACTCTGTAAGGAAAATCATGATGAGATCTACTTTTTCGTTTGATATATGCAAAGAAAACAACATTTATTACGATTACCCATTCATGAACTTACCACAAGACCAATCCACGTCTTCCAGTTGTCATTTTTGAAAACAGGCCAAACAGAATGAAACACGCTTGACTGCTTCTTCACACCAGGACCACACTCGTAAAAGAGGAGTAGCGGTATTGTAGGAATAACTGTTCCCGTATATCTCCAAAAGGATGCTCCATAAGCATCAAAGCCATAGTCTTTCAGAATCTTGACAAAAAGGACAACAATGGAGAAAAAGAAACTTGCTGAAAAGGTTAACAACAGTCCTAAATATTTCTTCATTCCCGTGTATTCCGCCTTTGGTGGCTTCTTTCCATTGTCCTTGGTTGTAATCCCTGATGAGCCTTTCTCTGCATCCGCCGCATCTTGCTGGTCCTTGTGATACAAAGTGGTTTGGGATGATGCATAAGGTGCATATGAATTCAAACTTGTGAAGGACGCTGCTGTTGCAGAGGGAAGCTTGAGGGTGCTGATTAGATTCGATGGCTCTTGCTTTGAATTTGCAGATGGAATAGATGAGGGTAAATCTTCTTCGTCTTCAGGAACAAACACAGGATTCTGGAGTCCTTCACTCAAGTCCTTTGGAACTGTGTATGGTTCGGGCTTGCTAATGCTACTTCGTTCTGTGTATGGAGGTGGAACACAGTCACTTTCTCCAGTACCGGAAGTTTCTGGAGACATGTCATGACTAACACCGCTGGTTTGTTGAACTTCCCCTGTGGAAGAGTTTTCAGTCGGGTTGGAGTTGGATTTGGAGCCATTGCCCTCCATATTTTATTAGTAAATGTAAAAAACTATGAATTTGCAAGTAATATATGTCTGAAATTTGGCTGGCCTTTTAAATATTGCTGTGAATTGGCACACTATAGTTTGACAGACGGAAGACGGCAGATGGTCTTCTTCAGTGTCACGTTGATCGTTGAGATGAGGGTCCTTATGCTTAATTCGATGTTGCTCCCTTCATTTTCGGAGACACACTGAAAATGCCTGTGCATAAT
>JAANSM010000541.1:0-26792 GCA_036850725.1 Orchesella villosa | reverse complement strand
TTTTCTTGCAGCGCTCGCTCGATCTCATGTGTCAAGTGACATTGATTCATTTACTTTAAATAGGATATTGTGTATAAAGCTGCACGTTTGTTCTGCTGGTTGCATATATAATACAATTTCTGGGCTGGATTGGATGAGTATAAAACTCAAGTAATAATTTGATACGTGCATGGAAAATTCTGGTTTTTGTTTACCGAATTGCAAATTAAATTATTTGATTAAACAACACTACATGTATAACATACACACGTCAGACCATCATCCACGTTGTTTCATTAGAAAATCTAGTTATAACTTGTATGTTATTAATACTGAGGCATAATCTCCATACATGAGTCATGAGTTTGTATATCTACTCCAAAGAATGGATGTAGGTATATAACTAAATTAGCGAAACAAACTACAATCAACAATAGCTATACACTTTTATAGCCATATGGACACATATGGACAGATGAAACATTTCCAGCAAAATCTCGAAATACTTGTTTATAATTGCGTTAATAATCGCCAAGAAAATTTCAATTTTTTAAAACTACATCTGAGATTTATACATTTGGTGGTAGTAAACCCACACGGGAATTTAGCATCAAAGAAAAGAAAAGCATTCACATTTTCTAGTGAAAATAATGAAGCTATTAATTTTAATGTAAGAGGATAAGGCAAAAGGGCATAAATAACAATTCGGGGTCGAGCGTTTCTTCTTTCTATATAAAAATCGCTAGTCTTCTTGTAGCATCATTCCCAAAATGAAAAGAGCAAGCTACACAATAATGTAATATTATATTCACAAGACATTATCAAACTAAGCATAAATATAGGAAGACACAATGTTAATAACAGTTATGTGCCTGTGTCAGAAGATTTTATGGAGCCAAGTATAATATTAGCAGTGTACATTACCCTTTTCATGTTCCTTCATTTTGTTTACAAAACAATAGCTTGCTATTCAGATCTCTAGCAGAAAGCACACTACAATATATGACATTATATACCTATGCAGAAGAAGCACGCTTATAATTTCCTTATATATCTATATATAACCCATACAGCTACACTTTTGTAGTATTTGATATTGTCAGCGGTATACAAAGATGTACATTAATTTCTATAATCGGAAGCGACTTGGTAAAAGATACAAAGCCAAAATATAGGATGTATCTACATATATTAGAAAACATGTGTAAAGAGCGAGTATAAAAGAACAATTTGGAGAAAGCCTTGCACTGACTGAACAATAATATTGTGAGCTGGTGGTTCGCTTTCCTCCACCGTACATTATATGCTCCTTTATTCTTGTTCTTGATGTTATTTCTCTGTTGTTGAGGGCGTGAATTCAGGAATTGTGGGAAGTGGGAAACCATAATAAAGAAAGCATACTAAATGGGTTGGAGTAAGTAGTCCCGAAGCAAAATGCTAAAGCTTCATACACATTACTTCCGCACACCCAATTTGATATTTCGTAGCTATTTTTCTACGGCATAACGCTGATATTCATGCATATGATGTTTGTATTTACGAAGGTCCCTATCCTCTTGAGAGATACTGAAGTAACAGCGTATTAAATATTTTATGGGAGAAAGACTATATAAGGAATGATGCATTTCTTGTGGGGATGAAAGGTCTTCTCTTTTCTGTATCAACTACTCGAAAGATGACTTATAATGCAACATACTTTTGCGTACTTATATTTATGTTTTGGTCATGTGAAATGGAATGCACGTATACTCTTTTAAAGAATAAAAATGTGAAACTACAGAATTTAAATCGCAGGCTGTCTCATCCTGTACACGTGCATATGTGAATAGAGGAAGTGTGTGAAGGAAAGTCATGAGTGTTACACGTCCGCGTTTACAGTCGTTTGATGCGTTACAATTTCCATTCCATCACGGTATCATAGATATATATATATAATATTATTGCTGTAGAAAGATCGCAGTAGGATGCATAACTGATTCATGTGGTTCTTTTGAAGTTTTTTCCCTTTCTTGCTTGTCGGTCTCCCTCCGTACCTTCCAAAAGTTTAGGACTTTACTTTCTCTATCTGTTTTCTTTTGCTACTTTTCCTAAGATGAAGGTGCCGAGGGATTAGTCTTCTTCTGCCGTATCTGTTTGAGTACTGAAAACCTGCCTTATGTATTCGCTCCAGCTTACCTGAGTCTTCTACTTCCTTCCTGAGTAAAGTATGCTCACTAACACCCAGAACAAAAGCCTTGTTATGTGAAGAATTTGAATGTTTCGTGGAGCCTTATCCATTTATCCCTTCTTTAACTGCATAAGGAAAAATAGAATTCCCGGAGTAGGCTAGGAGAGCGTGCACGAGGCAAGACTTCAACCCAGCAGGAACATTTATTATTCTGCAAGGGAATTTCGAACGATCCGGAACGAATGAAGGTTGAAATGAGAATATGCTTCTTGTATATAAGTTCATTAAATCTTTATACTGCGAAACGCTTTAAGCAGCAGAGCCTTCAAAATCATACAGCAGAAGACCGAATTACCCGGAAATAACGTTGAGAAACGTATTGATAACTTTGTATTCAGATATTCCGTATTATATGTATCAGTATCAGTGTATTAAGTAGGAGTTTTTATGCATGCTGTTTGACTTCTATTAAGACTGGGGTGCTTACTGCCTGGTGTATTACCATCTGACAGTTTGTAAACTCATACATATATATAGGTAGACGTTCTCAGCAGTAGGTATAGTAAATAGTAGCTCATCAGAAGGTAAAAGCAACGATGCGAGGTGTAGGAAAGAGATTGGATATCTGTGTGAGTTGATGTGTGGCAAGGTTTTGACGTGGGAATAAAAAACATGATGGATTGATTGATGGTAGGTTAAATGGATGAATGAATCCTGGGATGAGGATTTATGGTACTGATAAGACTTACACCACATTCATTCGAAAGAAGATTCAGTGCGTGTCAGTGGTTTCCTATAAAGTCTTGGAAGATTCCAACAGGGTGGATTTTTAGCTGTATTTGGAAGTAGATAAACTGCCTTGGTGGATATATAGATTCCTATGGAGAGAAAGAGAGAGAGAGAGTGTGTGTGTGTGCACACACGATGTATTATGCAACATAATATCCAATGGAGAAGCATATTATGATACAAAAAATAATATGTATGTCGTGCGTGATACGATTTTTCCTCTATCTTTTCTTGCAGCTTATTCCATATCACTAAAAGCTTCCGGAGTACGTTGTATGTATGAGCTTAACTATTTAATATTTCCTGAAGATCTCGTTATCGTAATTGATATGAAAAGGAAGCGTAAATTTTTTAATATGAACTAAAAATCCTTTAACTTCCTTCCTAAGGTACTTTTGACCAACTAACTACATATATTTTCTTTTGATCTCTTAGATGGAGTAGTGTATTACGAGTGTCCTCAAGGCTACTGGAAGAACAACCCAGAAGTTGACCTTCGGGATTTGTCATACGATGGGAATGAAGATGACTCAGGAATTCTTAGAGGAGGACTTGGTCTCTTGGTTGACTCCAGAACTGGGCCAAGTGATTTTTTCTCTACACACAAAAGTAAGTTGATATATAATTAAATTATCGTCTTCTTGAATACACCGCTTAACTTTAGACATTGCATTACATCTGTTGTAAATGTTCTGTGTGTCCTTGTTCTCTGAGAAAGTAATTTAAAATTTGGATTTTGTGAGCCACCTGTGTATACCCATTGCTCATAATATTCAAATATGTATGTGTTGTAAATCAGGATGTCATGTCACATGTAGAGCTGCAGAAGATTGTTTTGGAACAAAATGTATGTGCAGCTTAAAATCTTTGTATACACACGGGCATGTTGCTATCCTTGCTCTTGTTCAATGCTATATGTTCCTTACGTTTAAAATTGATATCAATGACGTGACATTCAGTTTTACGTACACTCTTTTTGTTGTCCACTACTCACAAAATCAAAGCGCATAATTCACATACAACACTTGTCAATGTCATAACCAGAAGGCAGTACGATTTCTACGTAGTCGAACACGAGCATCGAATCTTTTTCTCATTTGTTACTTTGTTACATTGGCCTATTTCTTAATAGGCTCTAACACTAACAAGTTACAACTGCCTTTCCTTTTTACTACTTCTTTTTTTGTCAAATATGCTACGGAGGATTCTACAAAGTATGACGCAAAAAGTATGAGTATATATATTTGCTTTACATGTCTACTGCCAACGTTTTCATATCTGCATATGTGCAGTTTTCTATTTTCAGAATTCCCTTTCGTGCTGTGCATTTAATATTTGCACAAATGTGCGGTTCGTACATCAGTTTCAATATGGACCATTATAATTTTATGACTTCTGTATTGGCCTATTTCTTAATAGGCTCTAACACTAACAAGTTACAACTGCCTTTCCTTTTTACTACTTCTTTTTTTGTCAAATGCTACGGAGGATTCTACAAAGTATGACGCAAAAAGTATGAGTATATATATATTTGCTTTACATGTCTACTGCCAACGTTTTCATATCCGCAGATGTGCAGTTTTCTATTTTCAGAATTCCCTTTCGTGCTGTGCATTTAATATTTGCACAAATGTGCGGTTCGTACATCAGTTTCAATATGGACCATTATAATTTTATGACTTCTGCAAATTCTGGCAATGATACTACATCATGCTGTCCTGGTAAACTACCATTTTATATTTCCAGGATGAATGCTATGGTCAACCATGACATCTATCATGGTTTATGAAGCGACAGTAACTCACGATCAGAGTTGGGTGGCTGGCTATATATACGTATTCACTCAATGAACCCCTTGCATTTGCAAACTTACGCAAGTTTGCATATTATTTTGTTATTTTAGACGTTAACATGCGCCTCATTTCATCATCTGTAATACTACTACATCATCATAATTTCATTTCTATAATCAAGCTTCATCCCAATTCGTGTTTACGTTTTGCCTGTCAAACTTAATTATCTCGAGGTTGTAATGATGTAGTCTAATGAAATGTTACATGCAAATAACATGCATGCCTAAGATACCTCTGGCTATGTGTGCCAGCGGCAAATAAGTCAAATTACTAAGCTCCAGCTAATCATTTCCTGTTAACAAATATTGCATTCTTCACCTTTCACCATCATAAACATCTACCGACCTAATTAATACTACGTACGATACATATATATATATATATACATCCTTTGGAATTGGAAATTTCCTACGTTCAACATTCGAGTGATGTTTCATCGCCAAAATATTATTTATTTCATAAATCGTCCTCCCGTTGCAATTAGAGCTAATTCATGCATGCACAAACATTGGGAATGGTTTTGGAATACAAATTGTGAGTTTACGGGAAATGTGTATTTTGCTTACTGGGAGCCTTCTGCATTCTGAGGAAATAGTGAATAACGTTAAAAAACTTTAGTTTTATCTATACAAAGAAAAAGGTTTATGTGAAGCGCTAAATAATAGAGCAGGGATTCTAAAGGTATGTCAACTTACTTTCTCCATTAATCTATTATTCATGCAGTTGTTCATTGTATACAACCAACCTTGCACAAGTGAGCAGAGTTTATGGGAGGAATATTCTTCATTAATTAACAGCATAATATAGCACTAAGATACTTTCTAGGATGCAAAAGTTGCTTACAAAAATACATGGACACGATATATTCGCCATACCTCAGCAACTAGTCTGTGTAGCTCAACGAAGCGAATAGAGATTAACGTGCTCTTTACAACAAAACAACAAAACAGCTATATACAACATAATGGAACAAGACAGTGTTGAAAAACTGGATTAAAATTTTCTGCAGCAATTCCTTCCATCCCTTGAGCATTCATTACATTACAAATATATATATGTGTGTACAGAACTTAAGTATGTTTCAGTATTTGCATTAAAATTCGTTGCGTCTTTATATGTCTATATACATCTGTTTTTCCTGAATTTTTTGTTAGTTGACTTGAGTTACAAATTATGCAAATATTCAGATGTAAAACCGACATTCTGAAACATATTAGGTCACCGTTTTAATCACGGGTTTTGCTGTTGTGCAAACTGAGCTCCGAAGCAGCAGCTCATATTTATGTAAGGAAAGAGGATAGCGTTTTTTTTCTATGAAAAAGAGTTATACACAGATGTGGTCCTATCCAAACGCTCTCTACCCTTAGGATATACACACTACCTATGCTCGAGCATTCAGGATTATATTTCGCAGAATGTGCTCTAATGAAATTTGGATCTACGTGAGATGTAAACTAGGTCAAAGCATGCCTTGAATGCTTACAAATTTTTCGAATTTTTTTCTTATAAATCCTTAATTTTATTGATTCTATTCCCATGTTTATATTCTGTTGTAGCATTCAAACTCTTGAAGTTAGAATAGGGCTAAAATGTTGAACTTCGAATTTTTTTCTTATAAATCCTTAATTTTATTGATTCTATTCCCATGTTTATATTCTGTTGTAGCATTCAAACTCTTGAAGTTAGAATAGGGCTAAAACGTTGAACGTAGCATTAAATTCCCATGTTGGGATTGTTTGGAATATAAAATGCATGCTGCTGCTTCAAACTACATTGCAGCATATTATGGAAAAGTGAAACTTAAAACTAACACAAACAATGCTAACAACATCCCACACGCAATTTAGACGGAGCTTGATTTTATTTATAAATACACAATAAGGATGATGAAACTTAGTCACTGCAAGCGTGAGTTAGCTCCTAGCAGTCCCTTAGGTTTGCACAAATACTCTTTTTTAACCAATTTTTGCAACATGTTTGTTAGTAATGTATGACAAGTACAGAAGGTTCTTCTGAAGCAGCTTCCTAACCATATTTGGATGGTGTACAAGCTGTACTCAGCTCTAAGGAATAAAATTGGATTTTATTTTCCTACAATGAGAAAAAAAAGTCCCTTGGAAAAAATTCAAAGGAATGTTTTAATGAAAAGGTTTTCATAGAATTTCCATATCGGGTTATTTTATCCTCCACTTAAGTATATTACTTCCTACTTCCGCGTACAACCAAAAATTTGTTTAGTATTTTTTTTGAATTGAGAATTTGTAAGTATTCGCGCAAGCTACTTTTACTTTGAACATTCTCTGGAATACTCAACCAACTACATAAAATAATTCCCTGACAAGGAAAACGAGGAAACTAAGAAATAAAAATAACAAGCCCAACTTTTCGAGACCAGACGCCAAAGGAATTTTGATTACATGTATTTGAGCAAGACCTCATGTTACTTCTGTGTCATCTGCGTCCACATTACCAGTGCGTGTATTGTAGCAATATAATGAGACTCACTAAGGATAAGTGAATCTAAGACTATATACTCTACAAACAACCCTGTTTAAAATGTCTATACCAAGTTCATAGTTAAAATATCTGTAGACCATCTGACCATTTGTAATAATTCAGATCAAGCACTGTAAAAATTCGACGTGACTACCTACAAATGATTTTATTTTCTCGAAGGCAATGATAAAAATTTGAACTACTAATAACAATCATAAACACATGGGTTGGTCATTAGTAGCTAGTATTCAAGGTAAATATAAATAATTCTTGTTTTATAATGCGCAGATTGGGATTATTATATGTATTTTATGCCAGTTGGTCCAGATTTTCTGACAAGATAATCCTTAACATTTAGATAGGCAGCCTCAACCACTGTATAAGTGTAGAAGTTCTGAAAAAGTGGTTTACGGATCAAAAACTTCGTTTAAAGTTTGGGGA
Organism: Orchesella villosa; assembly: GCA_036850725.1. Taxonomy (NCBI): domain Eukaryota; kingdom Metazoa; phylum Arthropoda; class Collembola; order Entomobryomorpha; family Orchesellidae; genus Orchesella; species Orchesella villosa. Next base: position 19,067 of record JAANSM010000541.1, on the reverse strand, counting down.
GCCTAATTTTTAAAAACTTTTTCTTGTCTCACATCTCCTCTATTCCTCTCCAACAATTTAAAAAAGTAAAAAGTAGAACTTAGGTCCATCCAGCTACCTACGTCTACTCATTTCTTAGCGTCAAGTTTCTTATTATTTTGGAACACAAGGAGTAAGGAATTCTTATCAGCGTGAAAACTTGTGAGGAAACTGTGCTTGATTAAAACTAGGCTATTTTTTCCATTTCAACTTGATTACACAGATAGACAGTCAGAATGTAGATTTTCATTGCTGATTTTAAAAGTAAAGTATTTAAATTTCCTTCCATCTGTTTTATATGTATATACGTAATGGATGGCTAATATAACGTTTCATACGAATCCATTAAGGTTTAGGAAGCAGAATCTAGAATATTTTTTTTGCGATTTGAAGTTTTATCAAGAGACAGAAAAGATTCGTTTTTAAGGTAATCTATCCTAAAGGGGAAAGTGCAAAGGATTTTTGTTGAGAGTTGGTGCGAAATGATGCGAAAACCTGTAGGCAGTAAAACAAATTCCTTACTTGCACTACTCTTCTATGGACTCGGAATGTGAGGAAAATATCATAAAAGTCTGGTTCTCTCGTTTCATTCCATGTGGAAGGTTGATTTTAAGAGGAAAGTAGCAGTGGTATAGTGGTTAGTTTCTGAGTAAAGTGTGAAAGTAATATAATATGTGTACAAACACAAATGCCATATTATGTACATATGCGCTTTACATACGGAAATGTATACATTGCATTTTCTTGAGCTGGAGAAGCATTTTGTCATTCCAGTAGTTGATACCAATATCTCTAGAGATCTTGTTCGTGTTTATTCACATATATTTTTGTGGAACAAGTAAAGCTACAAAAAAATGCATGTATATCTTTCATAGGTGGTACTTACTCAAGTTCCTTTTAGCAGTACAAGTGAAATTTTCAACAGGAAAGTATTATATGCAATGGTTTTCGGTTCAACGGGCAGAGAAGGTGAAATACACAGTGGTCGCAAGAGACATTCAAGAGCAAGGAGCAACCATCCACTTTTTGCAAGTCCAATAAAACTCTTCGGGTGAATTACGATGTTGTTCCACCATATATTTTGTTTGTCCACAAGTTTATGTGCTTCGCGTGAACAACATAAACACGTAAGACATCATGAAACAGCGAAACTGTAAATTTCGCCAAATACCCATGTGTTCGATTCTTTGTAAAACTTTTTTTACTCCCAATAACAAGTAATATCTATGCTCTAGTTTCCAGTCCAGTTCAAACTTACCATATGCATAATGAAACGAAACGAACGATCTGAAATGGTATTCCAACGGAGCTTTAATACGAAAAAGCTATCAACACATTGGAAAATGTCAGAGACGTGGGAAATTTTAGTTGAAGTAACTTTTAGCTAGCCGTTCTGAAAATGTATTATTGTAACAATCACACGTATTCAAACAAGACACATTTTCTAAATTAATCTTTTTTATTAAACAAAAATACTAATTTATAATTTATTATGTTCCCATCCTTTATTTTCGTCAACTAGCGGATATATTATGAATGTGACAGACACATAAAGAATATCATATTTAGGCATCAGCAACAGAAACATTTTGGAAATCTGTAAGGGTTTTCTGGGAAATTCTGGTATCAATCTCGTTTCTGTTTCAAATGTGTGGAAAAATGAAAATATAATACAAGAAGTGACTGAATATTTTCGGTGAATATAACAGATATATGTACATATATATAGGATATTACTATGCATATATGGCCATTTGAAAGCTGCTTCAGGCTATTTCAACTTATTGTGCGTCTATGTCTTCCTGTTTCTGAATTTTCATATCCGTCAGTGCCATATAATTCTCCGATCTCCCGTAATGTATGTTCTCAAACCTAAAAGAGTAAAAGCAGAGAGAAGACAAATGCACTGTTTGAAAAAAGAAATGGCAAAAAACGAGAGAAATGTTATTTTTCCCATATTCCAAGATGACTTGTATCATTACAGCGAGGAAAGAACGGGCATTAAGGGTTATTGATGGTGCGTGCTTTCCCTTTGTTTTCTCCGTTCCTCCTCCTTCTCTATCATTTTTGTTTTACCAACAAAATTCAAGCTTAAGTGGCACAAGTTTTCTCATCTCCTCTCTGTTTCACTTTTCTCTCCCCAACTTCTTCATCTTCTCAAGCTTTCGCAAAAATAATATAAAAAGCAGATGTTGCTATTTCACTGCTAATGTCTTTTCTTCACTGTCGACTTTAACCATTTTCAAAACTTTGTGCATCTGAACAGGTAAATTGCACGCATTCCTGAAAATTCACAACGGATTATTATAATGTAATGATATGCTTAATATCGTATTCATGCTGAAAGCGGCGCCGGTGTCTAGTTTTTCGTGATACTTTCAATTCAATTATCACTTTAGTTAGGCAAGACACAAAAAAATCCATGCAAAACGTAATTCACTTTTAGGCCCAACATTAAGCAAAGGCTAGCAAAGAATCTCAAAGTCTAGTGATCAGTCAGCGGTCAAAAAATTGTAGGATCGACTTCTACTTATGTTTTTATGCCAAATTACATTGAAACAGAGACAAAACCAAAGACAAAATGGGAAACTATTATGTATTAATTTTGAAGGAAAAAGTTGTTCCGCACATTTCCGCCATTGTCTTCTTTTCTGTTGCAGAGAGTCATGCAAAAGGTTTAGTTTTCGTTTGAGACTGAATCTTCATTTGTGACTCAGTCTTATCACGTTTCAGCATTTATTTACTGCGGAGTGAAGTTGTATAGCAATGCAACATGCACTCTTTCATCTAGCAAGTAATATATTTTCATTGTCTTTTGGTTATATAGGAAACACCGTATTATTATAAGTTTAGGCAGCTTTCAGCAACTTTCAATCTCATCTCAACACCAAAGGATTACGAAACCAGAAAGTTGCTTTGTACTTTACAGATTTGACAAAAGAGAAGATCGAAAAGGGGGAAACGTCAAGTGCATAACTTTTCCAAAATTGTATGAAAGGGTGAAAATCATTTCTAAATTTGTGGATGCATGATGCAACCATCCGTTTTTCATAACTAACAACAAAAGTATACATGTCAGCGTTCATTTTAGCACTTCGTTTTCATAAAAACTGACAGTCAGTCATTTAGAAATGCATTTTAAAAATTTCTCTTTGCTAAACTTTGAAAAGGGAAAAAAAGTCACTTTCCCAAGTTGCAAATGAAAAAGTTTTACTTCCTTCCTGTTCGTCACAGACTTGAAAATATTTGAAGCATATTGTTTTATCTCATGTATTTGGAGAAAGTTATCAAATTTAGAATATTATTGCATAAAGTGAAAAATGAATGGAAGTAACATAATCCGTTTAAAAGATCGTTTATTCTTCATCATTTCCTACAGCTGCACATACTTATATGAAAAATATATATCATTCTGACTTATTTCGAATATTTCGATCGATGTGATGTTTTATGAAAACGGTTGCAGAAATGTCTTGTATCCGACTAGACTAGCAATCCTAGCAGTCAATACACATTTTAATATTTTTCGAAAATTATTTTGTGATTTTACAAAACAAATAAAAATTTAGTTAAGTTTTATGCAAATTGCAAATATTTATAAACGCCGGTTTATGTCAGAATATTGTGCGTTTGTCAGAACATTGAAGGAGCAGTAGTTTGTGTTGAGCAGATCCGTCTGCACGTCTGATCAGTATATATATTTGTCTCGTCTGGAACATGGTTTTGGTTCATCTGCTGCTTGTTATTGCTGTGTATGAAATGAAATACATGCATATGTCCATAATCATGTTTTAGGTAAACTTCTCAGATTAAGATGAAAGGATTGGTTTGAGTAATTTAGTTGTTTCGATAAGAAAATTTGTGTTAGTGCACCAAAACTAAAATATACATAGATTGCTTTAGGGCTGCGGTAAACCTACCTCAAAGGATTTTCTCATGCAGATGTTCCAGGCGTGACTCTTGCTTCGTTGCCCCGTGTATATATGCAAGCTTAGGTTTCGCTGATGACTCAGATGACGCGGCGCGCTGTAAGTATAAAAATTTGCATAAACGTTGACTTCTATATCTGACATAGAGTATAGAAAAATATGTATAACTTGACAAGATATGTACATTTTTCTTTACTCTATGTATATCTGATAATGGTTATTATATATCAATATATCAATAGAAAATCTAGATTATCCAGACTAAATGTATGTATGTATTTAAACGAAGAAAAGTCTATTTTATTAGCCAACCCTCAGTCGTACAGTCCGAATTAATTTTGAACCTTAACAATCTCTCCTTGATGCACTACTATACTTGCGTATTTTCTGTGTGTCTAATGCAAACCTGCCAGAAAATTTGATATCTGAATCTAGACTAGATACTTGATATATATATAACACTTATGGTATTGGTAAATACTTCTCCGGGTTTATACAGTCCAGCTTAAGAATACTTACTTTTGTAATATTTGTTGTACAAGAAGTTCAAACATATTTCTTCACATTCTTGTACCTATCTTTCTCTGTAAGCATGTTATGTAATGTACTTTATTTCACAACGAACGAACATTAAGACTCTTACACCCACACATACAAGTGTGTCACACAATATTAATATTGTGCAGGTGGGTTTGACTAAATACATGTGTGTTATTCACATACAAAATATGTACTATAGCGAAGATATTATAGTGTAAAAATACTGAAAGTTCAAACTCGTTAAACTAACTCATTTGAAAGGAAAGGAAAATAAAGTTCTCAAAACTTTTTGCTTCAGCTAAGAAAGTATAAGCAACAACCGAGATTAAACACATCATCAACGCATACTTCTTCTCTTCTCGGTGGTTTTAAATATTCTTGTCACCTAAGCTAAGCTAGACTTCAACTGTAACTGTAATAAATTTTGATATATGCGTATTATTATATACTGTACACAAATGTACAATCGACATGGTTTTGTTTTCTTACATCTACACGCCAACATATTATTTTGGAGTCACTGAAATAAAGTCCTCACTAAAAGGTACAAACACACTACAATCCCTGTAAGAAAAGTCACTAGGAAATGAGGTCGACGTTACTTTTTGGTCGATAGTTCTTTTTGATCAATAGGAAATAATTTCGGCAGTACTTTCTTACTATGTCGACCAAAAACCAGTCGACCTTTTATTTACTATCTACCAAAAAGCACTGTCGACCTTTTTTTCTATCGATCAAAATGATCGGTCGAAATTTTTTTTCTACTGACCAAAAAGCACTATCGAAATTATTTCATAATGACTAAAATGTACTGTCAACATTATTTCCTGGAACTCTCGACACTATTTCCTATCGATTAAAACGAACTGTCGACCTTTTTTCCTATCGGCCAAAAATACTTAGGGATGTTCTTACGGGGATCTTAATTTGTGTAGGGATGTTTTAGTGTGGACCTTTTTCCCTTATTTATATACGATTATTTTGAACTGAACTACTGAGGTAGCGTTGTTTTAGAAGGTTACACTTTCAGAAGGTTAGAAGGCACACTTGCAGAAAAAGTGTGTATGCCGTTTATCCATGTACCATATGAAAATATTCGTGCAAAGATCCACTGCTCCAGATTCAAGAGTTAAAGGTCTCCGCCATTCGAATATGTACGTTTTCCATTTCCTTCTTGGAGTATATCGTTGGGAAATAGTAAAGACTTTTGCTTTTCAAGCAAGACTGGTTGTGAATTTTCCTTTCTCCCTTCGTTCCTGAGTTATGCGTTGTAGCCAAGTGAAGTGTAGGGACAGCGCCTGAATTTCCGTAGCTCTCATGGTGGTACTCAAGTATATAGCAAGCCCATAAAGGGAAGTCTCATTGAAAAGAGCTCTTACTACGTAGCATATATATGCGTATATTTGTATTATGTATTTAGGTAAATCTAATATATATGCCCGTATACATTAACGAGCTAGAAAAGTCAGTCAGTCACAAAAAAAGTAGTCTAGTCGCATCTTCCACGTTTTTCTTCCTGTCAGATTTCCATTACAACTAGTTACGTTTAATGCCGGTCCTGGTGGACTTCTTAAAGCCACTTGAAAACGTTCATTCATTTCATAGTAATGCTGAAAGGGGAGAGCTAGGAAATGAGAAAATTGGTGAATTTTGCTAAATGAGATTCCTCCTTCCATTATGATCTTTGACTGGAGTCAGCAGGATAGGCTTTTTTCGGGCTTAGCTATGTACTAAATTTATACCTCAGATATTCTGTAGAGAACAGTTAAAAACGTGCAATTTTATTCGTGAAAAATTCATCACTTGCTCTGAAAAGATTGCATTTCTTGCAAATAAATTACAAGACGTCTGAGTTCATGAATATCTTACACGAATGATTTTCTCCAGAAATTATATTATTTCAGTTTCAATTCCAGGAAATACACACCCTAAGTAGATAGTTCAAGTGATTTGTTGATTGGATGTTCTCTCAATCGTAGCAAACGTATTTTTATCCGAATCTATTGCATTAATAAAATTATCTACCTGGCGGCACCTTATGATTGCCTTCACACGAGAGTTGACAAGATTTTTTTGCTGATATCAGTCGTAAAAGTAAATAGAGTATGAAAGTTAAATTATGTTGGAAGTTTACCTCCCGGAAGCAAAATTCACTGCTTGCCTTATGTTTCTTTTGCCTTAAAATTGTTTTTGTGTAATAGACAATATATTTATAAAGACTGCGTATATATACTATGATTTGGAAATTGCCAGTGTCATGTAGACATAAATAGAGTATGAAAGTTAAATTATGTTGGAAGTTTACCTCCCGGAAGCAAAATTCGCTGCTTGCCTTATGTTTCTTTTGCCTTAAAATTGTTTTTGTGTAATAGACAATATATTTATAAAGACTGCGTATATATACTATGATTTGGAAATTGCCAGTGTCATCTAGACAAAATGTTCCGTAAATCATATTCTCCAGAATTTAACAGTCGGTATAACTTTACTTTGTTCTATGAATTTTAGGTATGTATGTATCAAGTGAAAGCAAGTGTAAAACCTTTTTTGTTAGATTGTCTCGCAAAGTAATGCCCATCAAATTGTAAATGTACATTTCATTATATATCTGAAACTGTGAAACCTGTCGTTTTTTGTTCGGTAGCAGACGTTGCATAAATGCTGAAACAATTATTATCCAAAAGTTTGAAAAAAAAATTAATCTGAGCTTGACAGAATGGCATTTCCGCAAATGGATGAGGATTTTGACAAATGTAAGGCAAGGTCGGCAGAATTTTATGGCAGAATTGGTTGTTCCAACTCCAAGGCAATCGAACTACAGTTGTAATAGATGTTGCTTTAATTGTAGAATAAAACTTCCAGTAGAGTTTTGGGAATACATTTTATATTATTTTGGAAGGGTTTTCATTTCTGAGCCCTTCTGCCCTCACCCGTGGTGGAAAATAAAATTAATGTCGTACATATACACAAAAGATGACTTCACTGTAGGTTACAGTAAAGCGTACAATACAATTAGTTTTGCGCAATCATAACTATACTTCGTTTTCCTTACGGCAAGTGTATTTCTGTGATTAGTAGAACTAGCCTCCGCTCTGAAATTGTGGAATTTACCGTGAAGAGCACTTATCCGTGAAACTGCTAGGAAAGTTTCAACGTGCTCCTCTTTGGAACCCACTTTTAGTAGATGATGATATGGCATGTCTAACCTGCAGCATCATAGTGACCTGTCAAGAACTACCTGACCCACTTACTTATTCTGACCATATTGTTCACTGTAAATGCAAATTTATATTTAAGTGATTTTATTGTCCCTTTATTTGAATGATACTTGAGTATGAATGAACAGCATGCAATCTTCATGTAATTCATAAAATCAGGAGTGATGAGTTGTTCCAGCAATCTACATGAATGAGTTGTGAATATCAAATTGTACTTTTTATTAGACCATATATTAAACGACAGTCCTACTAAACCTTATAAGCTTCTTAGCCATTCCAATTGAATTCACCTTTAACTCCAAGTTCATTCTCATATTTTTTAAAGAATATATACAAAGTATATACGTTTGCTTGTCTATTCACTCGTATATTTTCACGGAACTTATAACCAGAAGAATGCAGAAGATTGAAAGGATTTAAACTTAAATTAGATGGAACCGACATTTTTACGTGTGTTTTGTATGCAAACCCCGACTGTATTCAACACTTTACATGCACATTACTGAGGATTGAGGCTCATGAAGATTCTGGGATTTTTAGGAAATGGGGAAAAGAATAATAGGGGATCCATGAACATTTGCAGCCGTTATCAGAGTCTATTTTAACCATCTTACCTCGTCACATCACATGAAGTAGATGGCCATAAAATCTGAAAGTCAGAAAGTAGTATATTAGAGTCATTCACGGTCTCGTACAACCAAAACATGAGAATCACAAATTCAAGAAGTAGCCATGCATTTTTTTAGAAGAAAGCAGAAACACACACATGGTCATCCATCCATCTCTTCCATTTTTGTGTGTGTATATAGTTGTGTTTCATTGCGGTGTTTGGTTTTGTGTGACCAGAAACTGAGCTTTTTTATCCAAGATTTTTCGTTTTTTTGGTACAGCCCAATGATTCTCTTGTTCTTTCCCACATTACTATATGTTGTATGTAATACACTAACACAAAAGCACATCCGCGCATAACATTTGTAATATTCCTGTACACACGCTTTCTCTCTCACACACACTACACAAAGAGCAAGCATATTAGTAACACGAGAAGAGAAAGGAAAGACGCAGACTTGTCACTTTTATTGCGAAACTACATGGCTTTTCTTGGGTTAGAAAACAAGAGTGAAATCCAAAAACTGCAGCAGCTGAAAAAGAAGTAATAGTAAAAGTAATCGCACTTACAACAGCAGCAGCAGACAGCATTTTTTCGGTTTCTTGAGAGCACAACGAAAGGATAAAGCTATAAAATATATAATAGTTTGCTTTACACTTTTGGTCTAGTGTGCATGTTGGTGGTGTGCCATATATATCTGCATATATCCGTGTCATGTACTCTGGAGTGAAAATAAGGAAGTGAAATAGCAAAATGCAGTACTGTATCAAAACTTCTTTAGATGCAATGTTTGATCTTCGCAATAGAGAAAAGGAGAAGAAAAAAAACTGTTGGAATGAAAATCCGGATTAGTATCCCTTCGTGCGTGTTTGTAACATGTCTCATTCAATGCATTATAAATCCTTTTTTGTATGCTTTTCTATTCTTTTATCAACTTCATACAAGAAAGTTGTACGAGCATGTAGAAAGAAACCAATAAAAGGACTTCATGTCAGAAAAAAGTAATGTGTACAACTCACTCGAGCGGTTTTTCTGTTACTTTAGTTGTAAAATTGTGATTGAATACTTGAAGGATTAAAAACTGATAAAACCCTGCGATTTACAGATGACGAGATGGGAAACACCAATTAGTTGAACATAAATAAGAATATACTATGAGAAAATGTATTGACGGGGATAACTGAGCCACATATGTTTGTAAATACCTACTTTATTTAGTGACAGTTCTAAGAAGGAAAAGAAAGGTAACGTTGCAGTTTGGATTTGATCTTGCTATTGCACACGTGTGCACGTAGCATTTTCGATATTATTCCGGATACAGTAACTGTGCAGATAAATACGTTGTTTTCGAGAGGTTGAATGTATCCAGTTGTAAGTCTTTTTGAAAAAGTTTTAGGTTCCTTTCTACTTTGATCCGCAATAAAAGGTATTTAGCTGTTTCTACATTTCATTTTCGGCTCTACCACCATCTACTTTTCTTTAGAAATCCACATGAGAGGGATTTTGTGGGAGGATTGTTGAATCATAAACGTTTTCTACGCTTTGCTTCAGTCGGTATATATATCCCTTCTCATTTCATTTTTACCATTACGTGTTAAAGCAATAGGAGTTGAGTTGGTGAGAGACACAAACAGGGGAACTTTTAGGTTACATTTTGTGGTGGCAATGAAAAAGTAGGATTTCGACCATTTTAATGAAAAATCGGCTCGTCAATGAGCAAATCTTCCAATCGATGGAGATTAGGTGCGATCTTTGGTTGTTGGTTCGGAACTTTTTGGTTTCTATTTGCCTCCCTCCTTTTCTCTTTTTTCTTTTCAATTCTCTACACACATTTACTCTGTCATTACCATGTCCAGACCGTTTTCTCCTTTCCTTTCACTACTTTCCTTCATTCAAATCTTACTGATCCTTTTTTTGTGTTCAAGGCTTTGGGAGGTGGGAACAACAAGAGTAATACTGGAAATGAATCCCTCCAACTTAGAATTCGTAGTTCATATATCCACTGCACAAATCCTTACTTATAGACAAATATAATATGTATTACATGCCCAATCCCAAAGGTGGAATATGTATGACTTCCAACTTCTTTAATGGGACTCCAGCACGCTACTGTGCTCATTTTATACATATATTCCCATCCTCTTATATACACTCCATAAATAACATTACCAATAAGTTTCATTATGTATGATTCACATTGAAACACTATAACAGGATTGTGATACAAGAGATCCAGTCATTATTACTCCATAATATGGTTTTTTCATGGTGAATGCTGAACGAAAGATGTTCATGGAGAAAATGTGATAATTAAGATTGGATAGAAATAGGAGGAAGGTGCCGATCGGCCACATTATTCCATATTTCGTGATCAAACCACATTCAGTTTTGAACTAATAAATAAAAACCACAGGAAAAGCATGGCATCCTTTAGGAATGACTTAATTATAAAAATTCCAGTGGAAGATTACCTGCTGGTTCTTATGGCATGTGAAATAAATACGGTAATAATATTGAGCATATGCTGTAGCCGGAATGAAGCTTTGCATTTCATCATGAAAGCTTTTTTTACTGAAAAAATCGTCTTATTTTAGTTGAACTTAATACTCAACTCTTGCTTCCCGAGATACATTATCTGAATATTGAAGAGGATGGAAGAGTAGATTCTTTTTCCCATAGAAAATGTAGCCGAAAGATTAGTATATTGATAAGTAGTAGGAAGGCAAAAGTGCTGCCTAAGGTGCTTTTTGCTTCCATTAGCTAAATGATCATTATCTAGAAGGGGCAGCGAGGCGGAGAAATGGGTTGCTTGATTTCATCGTTCGCATCACATCATCATCTTGATGTGTTACGTAAAAGCGTAAAAAAGAAGATAGTCATCACTTCCTTCCAGAAATGTTTATCGTGATATAATGATATGTTTTGTCGTTTTCTCGTTTCCGTCTATGTTGATATACAAATACTCACTCAGTTATCAAAGGTAATGATGATGATTGAACAATCTTTCTATGAATTATGTCTTGTATATTTGTGTACCCTTGCTAAAACCAATATCTTTCATCATCCTTTCGAAAACGCAGCACAGCGTACCTTTATCTTTGCATCGGTGGTTACGCACTCATGTCTCAATAGGCGGTGGTTATTTCCTTGTGCTTCACCCGCCTATCGAGGTTACATCATGAATCGACATCCTGTCTTCAACTACAAGTATAATTTGGTAGAAGACATGATAGACAACTTTGAGTGTCCACTAGGAGTTTTCGTTCTAGAAATTGAAGGTTTACACTACAGTTAACCAGGTTTAACGAGTTAATACAAAAATGATTCAGCGAGTCAAGAAAACATTCAACATTCTTGAAGAATACTACTCTTTCTAATTCTTTTGCATACGCGAATTCGGTAGAATGTTATGCCTTGTTAAAAATCAAATGTTTCACCAATGCAATGATGCGAGTTCGATAATAAGCAAAATTATGTTAAAAGTCACATTGACCAAAGGCAAATACCCATTCTGATAAATCCATTAATGGATTTCTCATCTGTATAATATGCTTGTTGATCAAATGGAAATATAACATTGCGATATATAAATAAACAACAAGAACCTGGAAGTCTACGTATACGGATTCTGGTGTTGCTGTCTCTTTTAACGTTGTCACTCTTCCGCTTGGTTTTTCGTGCCTGATTGACCAAAGGATATTTTAGTTCATGTCTAATTTGTCGTTTAAAATAAATGTTCCTCTTTTGAAAACTTTTTACAAATTAAATTTAACAATTTAATAGTTTGCCAAGATGTCTCTGTGTCAATGTAACTGGGAATCATAAGGAAAATGAGTTAACATAGTGCAGTCATGCAAGCAGCTGCAGAAATGTCACATTAATTCAATTCACATTAAATTAAGTTATCCGACTATAAGTATATGTATGGTGCGGTGTCCTACGGTTTTGTGGAGAAATGTACACTCGACTGCTTTTCGGTGATATGATAGCTTTAAAAACATGTACAGTATACATTTATTACTTTAACTTTGTCTTTTATTCTTCTCTTAGGTAACATGTGGATCGGTTGGGACAACCAGTCAACCCCTGTACGGATTGGTTTTCAATTTGATCAACTAAGAAAGTTTCAGCTAGTGTCCATTCATGTGAATAATTTCGTATCTCAAGGTGCCCAGGTAAAGAAAGTTTCCATATGTGAAAAGCGTATAGCCCTAGTGCTGTTTTCATTCGATACAAAAATCATATCTTTTCCTGCTCCCTTTGTTCTTTCATTCTCCCATTTCCTTTTCGTGAGTAGAACCTCGGGGGGTTGGCTTTACTTTCAGCTCGCATGAGTTCCATCTTAAAACAATCAAATACCAAACAATGCTCTAGTTGTGCAGTGTGTACAGAAATGCTACAGCGGGTCATGCTCCACGCTAGTCTTTGGTTCGAGGATACTAAGGCATATATAATGTAGCTGTATGTACAAAAGTAGCTATCCCTAGAAAGCTGTAACAACGGAGTTACTATATCTGTATGTTCCTTGCAACACACATTATAAGAGGAGGGAGGAAGTGAAGCAGCTTTTATTTGTTCGGTGGGAACATAAAACTTTTAAGAACATTGCTGAAGCAAGAGGAACTAGGAAAAGTGCATTATAATATAGGGAACATTTCTCTTCGACAAGGAGATAGTTTTCTCTTCAAGTAATGGAAATCAAGTGGATGATATAGCAAATGCACATATATACCAAAGAAAGCATCTTGAGACAAGGAGGAAGTAAAGGAGAAGTATTGAAAGATTGAAAATCTGGAAGTCGGTAAATAGGAGTTTGAACGAGGCAAAGGGGATATTAGACGGATAGGCGGATGAATGAATGAATGTGCATTTTACATAGATACATACATTTATTTTGGGAGCATTTTCAAGACAATGGAATGGTACTATCACTTATTTTTACATTTTGTATATATGCATAGATACCAAGTGTTTTCCACTGCACACTGAGCGCTCATTTCATGAAAAAAATATACAAAAAGAATTAGGAGTCGGAGAATGTGAACGAGCAAGCAGGACCGTCCCTTTCTAACATTAGTTCGTTAAGTAAGAAGTATTGTTATAACTGCTGATAACTCGCGAGCAAAGCGAAAAGAGGAATATAAGGATGGAGAGAGAAAACCACTTACGTAACAATAATATGTACACTTTCTACAGTGCACTGAAATCCTCGCTTCGACTTTTCCTTCCAAAAGCTGCTGTGACTACTACACTAGAAAACTGTTTCTTTTGTTTTAGTGGAACACGAGAAAAACAAAAGATGCGTCCTCCGTTTATAGTATAGTCTCTGCGTTTGTCTTAATTATGTCGAGATCGATATCCGTCTTACTAAGAGGACTTTTTCCTGCATGAAAGAACTACAAAGAGACACTTAAAGATATATTAGTATCACATAAATTCCGATTTTTTTTCTTCCCTTGAATTCACTTTGTTCTTTGAAGAAAGTTTGCTTTTTGTGTGTGTGTTTTTGTTTATTTTTGTAAAACTAGTCAGGTAAAAATCTTTTTGAAAACAGGGCGACCACGAAGCTTTGAAAGTGAGGTCGTTGAATACCCAACCAAACTGTATACTTGTTTGGAACTCTCATACATTGAAACAGCGACACATGGCTCTTGAAATGAATGAAAAACAACTCATATATGATGCATTCGCGTTCAGTTTGCTTTTTCCTCTGATTTATGAGCTCCCGAAAATGTAGTTTTGGAACATTGCTAACTCTCACAAGGAGTAACCTACTTTCTGATCAACTGCTGTCGTTGTGAAGTATAATTTTGATTGATGTTTTGCTTGAATGCAGGTGTTTGCATCAGCAGATATCTTCTTCAGTATGGATAGCAAGAAATTCTCAGAATTCCCGGTTCGCTGGACACCCAAGAGAGATATGAAGAATGAGACGTCACTTCTCATTAACATCCCATTGAAAGGACGGTTGGCCAAGTATATCCGTTTGGAATTCTACCATTCCAATCACTGGTTACTTTTCAGTGAAATTTCATTCTTATCGGGTGAGTTTTAACGACGAGGAGTATATATACGTAATACTAAAAAATGAAATACTGTGAAAGATATGATTCTTGCGTGTAACTAATCGTAAGTAGTAGACGGAAAGTTTGGTAATAGATGCATACCCATTTTCGTTGAAGCAAAACTGAAAGAAGATATCCATTAAACGTAAAACTATCTTTCGTTCTCTTCTCTCCGTTCCAATCAATCTCTATAATTGTAGCCGGGTTTCAGATTTGTTTTCTCTTTCCTCAAATAAAGCATACTAACTTTCTCTATCCACCTCTTTCAGTTTGAAGTGCAGCTGCAGACATGGTTATAATGAGAATTTAGTGGATGATCATCTGTGCAACGTCATTTAGTCTTGTGCACTCTGCAGGATAATGTAATGCACTTTTCTAGCGTCGCCTTTTAGAGCAAATAGTTTACAGTCGATCCTGAAAGTCATCCATGTATCTTTTCAAGTTTTATCAAGATTTCCGTTCAGAGCACTTCTCCTGCTCTCCCTTTCTTGCTTCGCTAAGATTCCTTTTCGATGTTATTTCCCTAGGGTTATCTTAAAGTGAAAGTTATTGATTTCAGTCACTTTTCTTCGTTCCTTTTACTCTTCAGATTCCATTTTGCCTTTCTTTTCTGACTGTTCTCCTATCTTGATAGAATACACGACACTATAGGTTTTTGGTCAAGAGGAAGCGCGGAGGAGTGACAGTATAGATACAAAAAGCTGTCGTGATACTCATTTCCTCTTCATAATGCATATCTTGTTTACGATCTTTAACTCTTGGTTGTAGGAAATTAAATCTTACACGTTTCATTCATCAAATACTAGTCGACATTCGCTTTCGTTCTCGTTTCTTGCCCATTTCAGTCACTTTTCTTCGTTCCTTTTACTCTTCAGATTCCATTTTGCCTTTCTTTTCTGACTGTTCTTCTATCTTGATAGAATACACGTATCTACACGACACTATAGGTTTTTGGTCAAGAGGAAGCGCGGAGGAGTGACAGTATAGATACAAAACGCTGTCGTGATACTCATTTCCTCTTCATAATGCATATCTTGTTTGCGATCTTGGTTGTAGGAAATTAAATCTTACACGTTTCATTCATCAAATACTAGTCGACATTCGCTTTCGTTCCTCGTTTCTTGCCCATTTAGAAAATGAGAAATGGGAATTTAAGTTGATTTCTGAGGAAGTAGTTAAGATATGTGCACTGTGCACGAACAATCATTATACAATGTAAAATGTACGAAATGTAATCGAGGTTCCTTTAAACATATTTCTTAGTTGTGCATCATTTATCCAAGAACACGTTACTCAGGTTGAATGAACCAAGAAATATATCAACTAAAATTTGGCAAAGACACGATGTGTTTGCTATGCATTTGTTTAAAACTATTTTATTTGTATTGCTACCTCCGTATTTCAGAATAGAAATCACACGACGCTTTCAGTTTAGTATCTTCATAAACATAGACATTTAGGAGCCAAATTGGGTGTAATTGAAATAAATTAGTCTCATTTCTTTTCGGAATATTTCATAATATTTCATGTAAAAGTGAAAAGCGTTATTTTGTAGTTTGAGTTCTTAATGAATGCAAGGAAAAGCATTAGTTAAGTACTTTAAAGCTGAATATGATATAAACAAAACGGAACTGCAGCATACTTTATACAACATTAGAAATGCATTTTACTATATTTATTCTTAATACAATTTACATGAACGATACAATATATATAACTCCTTGACTTGATATCTTACTAATTTTTTTAAATCAAAGCCTGATAGCGTCATGATCATGCACAGAAACATCAAAGTGAAAGTCCATACAATAGAAAGCGTCTGTAAATTAAATAATTTTTATTGCTAAATGCATTTATGAAATCGATCAATTCTATTCTATGCCATAACGTTCCGTAATAACTTTTACATAATTTGTAAGCAACTAACATGTTTGTAAAATGTAATATTTTCCAGATCCGTTCACTGGAAACATTACGGATGAAGTCCTATCATTAAATTATGCCCAAGATGTTGAAGGTTCGAAGGACAAGAAACGAAACGGTATGAAAATTTGTAATGGAGAAAGTTAAATTTGAAATGTTAGCATACTTTTGCACTTGAATAGAGTACTAAATCAGTTAACATTGGATTGTTTCCAGTAGTGGGTGGATCGTCGTCTGATCATTCAACAGGAACAATAGTAGGGCTCATAGCAGGGTCCTTGTCAGTTTTTGTATTGCTTTCAATAGTTTCTCTTGTGTTTTACGTAATGCGACGAAACCGACGAAATACAAAACTCGTGGGAGTTATGAGTATTGGAATGACACCAAAATCCATGTCAATAGGCTTGGGCTTAGGCGGGCCAGCATGTTCAAGTGACGACCAACTCTCATCCATCAGCACAAGCAACATAGGGAAAAAGAAGGGATCCAATGGCTCGTCTTCATCCATGAATATACTGAGCGGAGGAAACGGGAGTAGTTCTTGCAAAATGAACAAGAAAATTGGTAAAATCGCTTTGTGTGACATGGGAAAGCCAGTCTCAATATCAGGCGAGACTGACAGTGATGAATCCATGTACCATGAGCTGGTCTTTGGCCGTGGAGGTAGCAGCAGTGATGCGAGACCAAGCGTAGCTACCAAGAAAAACCGGGCCACTTCTGGACTACCGAAAAAATGTAGTAAAAACGGTTCCATCAGCATGAGCTCGGCGAGCATTTTGGAATCGTATTCTGGTCCAACAGATTCTTCCGAGTCTGGATATATGTCAGCGTCACAGCAGCAGCTGGGGCGGAAAGGAAGTGCCAACGGTGGCACTGCTACCAGCAGAAAAGTTAAATATCAAAGAGTCAATCACGCCAGTGATTTCAGTGGTAAGTTCATTCTCTCCAAATTAACTCAATTTCACACATTCCAGATTCATATGTAAAGCACATTTCCTGCAAAAAATGCTAAAGCATTAGTGAATATTTTGGGATTGTTCTGTGGGTGTCATCATACATAGTACCCCTTGTTTTATACATTACAACTGTAGCTTAGGATTTCGATCTCTAGCGTTAAAATGTAATTGATGTACATTCATTCTCTTTGAACTTACAAAAACAGATTTCTTGGGAATGCGAAGCATACATGACGAAATGAGCTACTTTACACCAAACATGACCTCCCATTTCCAAGCCTCCTCCCCCTCCACTCCAATGTCTGGACTGCGGTCATCATCCTCAAACAAAGTACCACTAGCACACAGTCATTGCTCAATAGAAACAGCTCCAGTAGCGAGTGTTCACCTGCCAACTTTCCGTCTTCCCATCTTCTCCCAACATCAGCATACATATTCCAACACACCAGCTACCCACCTAACTCTGGACGCAACCAAAGGGAAAGGGAACATTTTTGCAACACCATCAAGTAGTAAACCAATTAACTTAGGGTATTTTAACAGTCCTCGTGTAGCAAGTAACACGAGTCGTCGACCACCAAACAACATGAACGCATCCTCTTGTATCAGCAACAACAATCAAAATTTTGGACTTAACGGCACTGTTATGAATGCAGTTGGAGATGGAGGTGGAAATGTTATTGCAAATGGGTTGCATGCGTCATCCTCTTCAGGCTCATCTGGAAGTTCTGTATCAGCTGCCAACCCGAATTGCAATTCCAGTCATCTTGCAGGTGGAGTGGGAGCTCTGACATTTATGAAGAGTTCTGGAATGTCTTCATCCACGGGTTGTGGACTAACATTTGGTGGAGGTGGTGGCGGAGGAGCTCCAACTTCTGGTGGATGTTCATCGGCAGGCTCGTCCTCTTCTGCTGCCTCATCAGTTTCTAATAACATTCTGGGTCCTAGTCCATTGAGTATTTGTGGTGTAAGTAGTAGTGCTGGCGGAGAAAGTAATTACTATGCTGCCACTGACATTTTCCAAGTTTCTGACAAACACTTTGATCGCTTCTAACAAGTTCTTCTCGTATACGTTTCTGAAGCATCGGAAAAAGAAAGCAGTTACTGACTGACGATGGATGATATTGGAGTAACAGACAGCTATATCATTAGTAGCAGTAGTGTGGATCGTTCCTTCTTTTTTCTAGGAAAAAGTCATTCTGAAGCATACACTCATTAGGGCTGACGCTAGTCTTTTTCATGTCACATTATTCGAGCTTTTCTGACTTTGTTCTGTTTGTATATTAATGGTAGCTTTTGTGTAAGATATGACACGTTGTTTCTCTCACCACCAAACAGCAACCAGTTAATTAGAGCTGGGATACATGTTGCTATTGTATTTCGATTACATATTTCTATCTTCTTCTACGTCGTTTCCTTTTCTATCTCTGTTTTTTGTAACCGTAAACCAGACCCGTGAAAGTGTTGGTGATGCATGAATATATACCTGTTGTTGTTGCTTATCAGAATATGAACCTAAAATCTCACTCATCCCATTCACCATTGTCAGTTTGTGACAATCTTTTATTCCCCGCATCATATTTTAAGACAATTAAAAACCGACTGATACTCTGTGAAAATCACATGTTTTAAAGAACGTCATACATAAAATGTGAAAATGTGTAATGTAGTATTTTTCAAATTATCATCCGAATTTTTTAATATCTTATTAAGTGCAACGTGTAATAATAGATGTAGATTTCAAAGTGCAGGGTTATAGAAAAATTCCAAACCTATAAATAAATGATATAATATACAGAATATTCATA